>CAUYRT010031982.1:0-55629 GCA_963574885.1 Lepilemur ruficaudatus | reverse complement strand
GTTGCCCGGGCTAGAGTGCCGTGGCCTCAGCCTAGCTCATAGCAACCTCAAACTCCTGGGCTCAGGTGATCCTCCTGCCTCAGCCTCCCAAGTAGCTGGGACTACAGGCATGCACCACCATGCCCGGCTAATTTTTTCTATGTATTTTTAGTTGGCCGATTAATTTCTTTCTATTTTTAGTAGAGACGGGCTCTCGCTCTTGCTCAGGCTGGTTTCGAACTCCTGACCTTGAGCGATCCTCCCGCCTCACCCTCCCAGAGTGCTAGGATTACAGGCATGAGCCACCACGCCCAGCTCAAATTGGCAAATTTTTAAAGTAAGAAAATAACTTCAACAATAGAAGAATGTTGGGTATGAAGGTAGAAAGGCAATCACAGGTATTGCTGGTGGGAGTGTAAATTTAGTCTTTTATTTAAGAGGTTGATTTGTCATTCTGTCTCAAGGCCTAAAAAGACGTATGACTTTTGATTTTGCAATTTTACTTCTAGAACCTTTTCCTGAGGAAAGAATCACAGTTGTGTGAAAAGCTACGGCTACAAAGATGTTCATCACAGTGTTGTTTATAACGGTGAAGAATTAGAAACAACTTAAGTGGATAACAATAACGGATTGGTCAAACAATTTATGGTATGGATAATGAAACACTATGCCAATATTAAATGTTACCATACAAAAATATTTAACAGTGTGGGAAAATACGCTACATGAGGGGAGCCAAAAGGTTACGAATCAACATAGAGTCTAGTCTTACTGTATATAGAAATATGCATAAAAGAAAGGTTGGGAGAAAACACACCCAAATATTAACAATAGTTATTGATGTTGATGAGATTAGAGGTGGTTATGAATGTCTTTTGTTTTTGTTTGTTTATATATATTTTCCTGCAATACACATGCATTGCCTTTGCATAATAGATGGTGCAAATAAAAAGTGTGCTGCTAGGGGACTTTAGTTCTGTGGAACGGAAAATTGTGGAACCTCTCCCCTTAACCACCTCCCTCCTCCCTTTCTGCCACCTCCTGGCTGGCTCAGTCTTGATTCCTTGGCCTCTCAGCTTCCCTCCTCCCCGGCTTCGTTTAATGCGGGCGCCGGAAAGCGCCGCTCGGGGAGCTCAGCTCTCCGGAGACCGCGTCTCTTCCTGCGGAGGGCGCAGGGCGGAGAGGGACTGCCTGCTCTCTCTCCAAACCGCTAATCGAGGAGCGTTTGTCACGCAAACCGAAGGACCTTTCCAGAACTCCTCGCGATCTTCTTCAATTCTCTGGTGAGGTCCACGACCGTTCTCAGCACGCCGGGCCACCTGAGCGGTCGCGCCGCGAAGCGCACTCGCGTTCTGGGTGCGCAAAGGGCAGCGCTGAGCCCCAGCGCACACTCCCAGGAAGGAAGCAGCGTTCCCTCTGGGGGAAAGGTCCCCATGCAGGTGCCTTCCATACCCTCTGACACCTGCAGGCAACCAAACAGTTTCCAAAGCGCTTTCCTGCACGTAACTCCGTTTTAAAGAAAGAAGAAATACTGAGGGTCCACTGCACGAACCAGTCACTGTCCAAGCCAAGGAGCCGTAAGGACGAGCAAGTCAGGACTGCTGTCTCAGTAGCTCACCGGTCAGGGGAAAGAAACCATCCATTCCCAAAGGAGAGGACTCACAAGGACCCAGTGAGTTCACCAAGCAGTAAGATCGTGCTCATTTTACACGTGCGGATGCCGACGGGAAGCAAGCATTTATTGAACACCTACTACCTGCCAGATACTTTCACCTAAGCTGTCGTCTTACCTGTAAAGCAAGTGAAGCTCTGGGGAATAAATGTCCCCATTTCACCAGCAAGGAAACTGAGGTTCATAGGATTAACATTCCCATTTTACTGGTTAGGAAACTGAGGCTCAGAGGAGTAAGATCAAATACCAGGCTCTGACCTGAGTCTGCGGACACCAAAGCTGGGAGAGTTTCTCCTTGGTGCGGGGACAACAGAGACGACAGAACTGGCTCTGGTCAGACCTGCAGCAAGTGCCCGGGCTGTGTGGGGTTTTGCGGTGTTCTGTCCAGCGCCCTCATGTGGCGTGGCCAGAACGGTCCCGCTTCCCGCCTCTGGGACAGTCCCCAGGCGGTGATCCCCCAAACCCCGCGACTCCTGCCTGCTCTTCCTTGGGAGGACAGAGAGAGTAGAAGTTGCGTCGCCCCTTGGAGTGCCGGACGGAGTTGAGCAGCCGGGAGAGCGATCTCTGCTTCTCCTTGTGCCCTGGACCCACCCGCCCCAAAATGCTTGTCCGGCCCCCGGGGGTGGGGTGGGGTGCGGGGGTGGGGGTAGGGTTCCATGGGCCGCAAGCGGAATTTCTAGGCCTTGGGCAGTGTTTGAGGAGACCCCACAGTTAGAAATCCATTTTACACGTTAAAGACATCCTAAAAGCATGCATTGTACTCAAGGGCACCTTCCCAATGATTTTCTCTCTCTTGCCACCTGAGGGTGCGTGTGTGTGTGTGTGTGTGTGTGTGCGCGTGTGAGGAGGAGATCACCAAGTGTTAAATGGAATAAAATTCTAGATGGTGCCATATTTGTAGCTTCCCCCCGCCCCACTTCTCCCCTCCCAAAGAGGGGAGTTGGGAAGACAAGTGTTTTATGGAGAGGAAAGGTGGGTCTGGAAGCCAAGGGTGTGTTTCTGGGAGCTTGGAGCCAGGGGCAGCCTGGGGAGGGGGGCAGAGAGCGGGAGCCTTTTGTCACCTCTCTGCCATCCGCTGAGGGCGGCCCCAGGGCCCTGGGGCACGGAGGGCGCGCCAGGCCCGGGTGAGCGCGTGTACATGTGCGCACGTGAGCGTACGTGTGAAATGCTACGGCGCCGGGCGCGGCAGAGTGTGCGCTCGGCAAAAATATGAATAATCAACACGTCGCTCACACCTTCGCCGCGAGCCGGGAGGGAGCCGGGAGGTCCCGCGGGCTTTCCCCTGCCGGCTGGCGCGGGGCGGGGAGCACCAGGAAAAGGGGGACGTTTCAGATCAGCTCTTCGGTTCTCTTTCCCCTCAAATGAGCTGAGAAACCGAAAGACAGAGAGAGGAGGAAAGTCACATTTAACTTTTCCTTTTTTGAAGGCCTTCGACTGCATCAATATGCCACTGTGGCCTATTGACAGTGGAAGACTGGCGAGGGTCACTGTTCCCCATTTGCCAGCTGAGATGTCACTTGTCATCTCCTATCCTCATTTTGCCCATCTGTAAAGTAGGGGCAAATTAATCCCACTTGAAGTGTTGTCGTCAAGTTTAAGGGTGAGAAAGTGTTGGCAGTGCCTGGTACCCAGAAAGTGCTGGGTAAAATCCTGCCTCGGTTCATTAGCACCTTCCTCTCAGTATTACCTTTCGTGGAGACCTGCTAGACCAGACCTACTCAGTGCGGGTCAATTTACCCCCGGATCGCTGCGCCCTAAGTACTGTGGTTAAGTAGATGCCACCCCCTTCGCATACAGGTTCCTGGAAGGGACCGGCAACCAGTCGGTTTACTCCAGCATAGCCCCAACCGGGGCTTAACGCCCATGCGCCCCCTCCCACCCACTGGGAAATCGGGTCCCCAGGTTCTCGTGGAGTCACTGCTCTGTCCAGACGGCCTGGGCCCAACACACACACCTCCCTGGCCGACGCTCGCGCTCTCAAGGCGGCTGTGGCTGGGAGACTATGTTCCCTTGACCTTCCATTTTCTGCCCCGCTCAGGCTCCCTGGCTCACTCTGCACCCGGAATAAGGGAATGGGGAGGAAGGATATTTCTGAATGGGAAAACTGAAGGGAGGAGGAGCAGACGACAGAAAAGGAAGGAGAAAAGAGGAGGAAGGCTTTCTGGAGTTGCCAAGCGTTAGGGTAGAAGTGGTAGGGTGGAAAGACTAGCTCCTTCCGTCCTTTTTGTATAAGCTCATTGCAGTGACCTGAACGCATCGCCCAAGTACAAAACGTTCTTCAGCTGTTCCCTCTCGAATCTCCCTCACTCTGAAAAAAATAAAACAATAAGCCAATCCACTTCTTACCAAACTGTTCTAAAAGGGAACTGCTTGGTATCTATCCATGGTGGAGCCCTCGTGAGATATTTGCCATGCCTTTGGGAGTAAAGTAGTTTCTTTCCCCCATCTCTTTCTAGGGAATTCGCATTTATGGAACATACAAGTCTAGTTTCTGGAAGAAAATGTCAAAGTGGCAATTCGGAGTTGAGAGTTAATGAAGTTGAATATTTTAAGAAATCATTTTAGGAAGAATTGTGTGTTAGATATTCTGCGGGACTCTGAGACGGTGAGCAAAGCCATTGATTTCTAGTCGGACAATGAAGAACAAAGTTCCAGCTTATAAAAAAAGAGAAACACCCCAAATTGGAAAATTCACATCTGAAGAGAGGCCAGGGGACCGCCACTTATTTCATTTACAAAACCCAGACTGGCTGTGCCTGTGGATCGAATTCCCTGGGTACTAGTCCAGCTCTGTGCTTTGGAGCGCGTAGACCTAGGCGCCTCGGGTGTCTGTCTGGGGGTGGAGGTGAAGGTCTTGGCGGGGGTGTATTCTGACACCTCTGAATTCACCCCAGGGCCCCACAGGACAAGAACTCGGCCCCTGGAGAGCAGTTTCTAAGAAAAATTTCCGAACTTCTGATCGGAAGGAGAGATTTGGTGCCCACGATGACTGGACTGGACCGGACCAGACTGGGCAAACGGGCCTTAGAACCAGTTAGGAGGAAATTGAACACTGAGGTGCAGATGTGAAACACGAACAGGAAAAAAACCGCGGGGGCTTATTTGGTATGGTGAGCAAAGGACAGGACAGGGTAAAAGACGCAATGCTGCCACCGCCACCCTAGTTTTGCATAAATAAACTGTCGTAAAGAGTTTTAATAGTGTTCATTTTGGATTTTTCTCGACCCAGGGGAGGAGGGGTGGAACGAAGCTCGCCGGCCAGAGCCGGAGGAGCGCGGGCTGGGCACCCCAGCCAGGTCGGGCTTCCCCGGGCCGGGCCGCAGCTGCGCCTGCCGGGCCCCGAGCGGCTCTGGGCGGGTGTTGTGCGGCACGTTGGAAGGGGAGATTTGTTTGCGGGTAGCTGGAGGCGATAGAGATGGGAGCGACCCTCCAGGCACAGCCGCCGCTGCTAATTCCAGCCCTAACCAACGCCTGTGTTTTTGTTTTGTGTTTTGGCGCTGGTGGCAGACTCCGCACACACTCTTCCACAAAACCTATACAAACATAATTAAACCCAACCTCGGTTGGCCGAAACGCCGCCCTGCTGGGCCCAAGGCCGTCCCCCTCTTTCTGGAGCTCCTCCAGGAACTTCACCTTGGCCAAAAGGGAACTTGGACGCCCACGCCCAGACACCCATGGAGCCCCTAGCCGCGTGGCCGCAGGGAGGGCGCCCTTAGCGCAGCGGGCGCGAGCGATGCGGCCCCCACGCTGTCAAAGTTCGGGGCCACAGCTCCCCCAAATGGTCTCCCAGCGGGGCACTCGGCCCCTGAACTTGTCTCGGGGGGTTGGGGCAGGGAAGGGCGCCCTCGGTGCGCTGCCGTCTGTTTTGGGGCGGGCAGCAGGGAGTTGGGAGAAAGGAGCAATTCATTCGCTTCCTGAGGGGCATAATTTGGGCGGCAGCTGTTACCGGCAAGAAAAGCCGGCGTCCCCGACCTCGGCTTTGCCCTTTAACCCCAGCCAACCTGAGCCTAAGGGGCAGACTGTCCAGGCCAGGCCCAGGCCCACAGCTGACTGGCGGCCCCTCGGGGTGCGCTGCGCACCTTTCCTGGGCAGGGTCTAGGTGCAGCCGATCAAAGGCCCCTTGGGGGAAAAAAAAATCAAGCTTATGCCCTCGTCTTAAAAGGGCCCACGGCTATTCCACACCCTCCGCCAAGGAACCTGAGGTCTTGGCCTTGCTGGGCGCAGACCCTAGTGGAGGAAGAAGTAGGGGGCAGTTACTTGAGGTTCGGAGAGATTTATAAAGAGAAAGGGCCAGGGTAGAAGACAGCGGGTGGTTAGTTTTTGCAGAGACCGAAATTATCCGTAAAACCTGCATATGAAAGAGTTGCCAAGTTGAATCAGGGTAGTAGATTTCATCTCTACAAATTTCTATCCCACCCGCCCTCTTCTTTCTTTGGACACTCCTGTCTTATTTGGCTTTTACACAACCCACCGGTTCCACTTTCTTATCGCCCTGCACAGCGTATTCCGCCTCTTCTGGTCCAACAGGCAGGACCAAGCCAGAGCCCTGGGGTCCGGGTACCCCAGTTAACACAACAGAGAGGCCAGGGTTTAACCTTCTCTATCTTCCCCCAAATCAACGACCCAGCCCCCTCGACCCTGGGTCTGGGCAGAGAAGGTCCATGCACCCGGTTCTCCAACCCCGTCTGCTTTCAAGCGAATCTCCGCAGTGGAGACCAGTGCTTCCAGAGTGCGATCACGCAGTTAGGGGTCGCGGTTTGCCCCTGGGGGTGGGTGGAGGCGGGGACGGGTCCCTTTCTCAAGAGAGCCGCGTTTTCAGAAAAGTGCAAGCTTCCAGTCCGCCCAGGCAGACGCGCTGCAAGGCGCTGTGTCCTCTAGCGGCAAACTCTCGCAGTCCGTGTGCGAGCAGTTCACCTACACCTAAGGGGTCTGCTCGGGAGTCAAGTGACACTCGAATCTGAGTCCTACGTTGGGGAAAAGTCTCCCGACTGTGATCCAGGCTTTCGCAAATGACCTCTCCGTAATGAGGCCGGGGGACTGGGGCGCAGTCGTTCGCACTGCGAACAGCTGATTGTCTCCTCCACGGCAGATGGCCTTTGAGCACAGATTTGCATTCATTGTCTCCAAATCTGTTTTCGCGCTGGTGTTCTACATTTCAGCGGCAGATCTATGCACAGATCAGAATACAAAAGGAGAAGCAAGAAAATAACACCCAGCCAGGAGGATTTTTTAATAGGCACCGCGCGCTGCCCGGCGTAGTAGAAAAAGCCGTCTAGGGTTTCAGCTGTTTGGCGAAGCTGCTGCTGCTGCTGCTGCCGCCGCCTCCCGGCCACCAGCCCGCGGCCACCGCGCGCCGTGGGCGAAGTTTCCGCGATCCCCGCTGTCCCCGCCGTTTCCCCGCCCGCCCCGGGCCCCGGGGGACCGAGGGCGGAGAGGAGGGGGCGCTCGCGGGCCTGCGCCCAGCCCGCCACGATCTGCCAGCGACCTCTCACGCGCACGGGTGCGGGCGTCTTCCCAGCTTCCGTGACCGCTTCCGCGGCCTGCATTTATTTGAACAGCACCTGAGCCTCGCCGGTCCACACCTGGCCCCCGCCTCCGTCCCTATAGCCTCTTCTCCCCACCACTTGCCAACCGCATGCCAAGTCTGGGTGTCACCGCGGGACTCCGGGAGACTTGGGAGAGCCGTGCGGGGCGCTGCGTGCTCTGGGGAACGTTTGCACAGGACATAAGTACACGTGGCCACACTCTCCGCGTCTTCCCCAACACACGCGCAGACCGAACCCCAGGAACGCAAGTGTCCCCCGGCAGGCTGCAAAAAAACCTACATCGAGAGGCAGGATCCGCGGAGGCTCCCCGCTCCCGCAGCCAGGCCGAGCCGGCGCGTCCCCAGCCCGCGGGGCCCGCTGCCCCAAGTCAGCGCGGGGTTCGGGGGGGCGCCCACCATCCCGCGCACGCACGCGGGGTCCGGGCAAGGACGCGGCGCCCGCAGCTTTCTGTCCCCTTTCACCTCCCGGACTCCCGGCAACGCAGAGCGTGGCGCGCGCCGCCGGAGGACGTCGGCCCGGCTCGCCCGCCGCCGGCCAATCCCGAGCGTCCATGCAAATGAGGCTCCTTATCGGGCCGCGGCTCCGCCTCCGGCGGCCGGGGCCGTAGTAACCCATTCATGGGGCCCGCGCGCGGCTGCAGCCCGGCTCCGCGGCGCTCGAAGCCACCGCCTCCTCTCGGCTCCGGGTCTTCCCCTTCCTTCTACAACTGATCCTGTTGGGGATTTTTTTTTTTCTAAATTGGAGCGGTGGGGAGGAGCAGGGAGGGGGGCTCCAGGAGGAAGGGGAGAGATTAGGCAGCCATCAATCTCCTCCAGTTTCTCCCAGAACAGGTGATGCTGCTAAATTGTGATCACTTGCAGGAGGCAGCGCCGCGGCTGGGAGGATGCGAGCGACCTAGGGCGCGGGGCTGAGACGGCAGAGCTGAACTTGCGCAGGCTGCAACCTGAACTTCGACTACAGCAGCCCGCATCTCGCCAGGGAAGCAAAGGACGGGTTATCAGTATTATTATTTTTTTTTTCCGAGAGAGACTCAAAACTTCAGCACGTGGTCGATTTGCTTGGATTGCTTTGGAGGAGACGGTTTGCGGGCAGCGTTGGGAACAGGCAGGACTGTGCTGTAACTCTTATTTTTAAAGCGACAGTAGAGGATCACACACTTTTTAAATGTTTGGGATTCAAGATACTTTAGGAAGAGGACCAGCTCTGAAAGAGAAGTCGCTGGGCGCCGAGATGGATTCGGTCAGGTCCTGGGTCCGGAATGTCGGGGTGGTGGATGCCAACGTCGCCGCGCAGAGGTAACGGGACGGCCGCATGGTCATTATGTTCTCCAAGTCGCTGGCTTTGCTGTGTCTGTCTCTCCGTGTGCCCCCTCCCCTGTTCCCCATCCCTCTCTCCCTTTCTCTAGCTCTCTGCCCCCATCTGTCGCGCCGGCCCCGCGCGCTGAGGCTCGCCCTTGGGCAAGCGGGTCGCCTCGGGCAGGGCAGGAGACTCTAACCCAGCAGCCGGCACTCGAGTTTCTCAACTGCTTGGGTCTCTTGTGTTCCTTCCTCCACGGTCCACTCTCTGGGAGGGAAAATAACAAGTAGCATCCACCGTCTGGCAGCTCGGCCCCCGAGTCCTGCAAGCCGCCCTGGCCCGGAGCGGAGCGCGAGGACCAGAGCCGACCGCAGAGAGCGGCTCCCCGGCCACTCCCGGGCTTCGCCAGTCCGCCTGCGAGCGCCTCTCCGCCCGCATCGGGCCGGGCGAGTCCTGGAGCCCCGGAGCCCGGCGGCCAGATGGTGGCGGCGGCGAGAGGAGCGGGAGAGGCCGGGGCGGCTGCCGGGGAAGGCGCGGCGGCCCGCAGCTCCAGGAGGGCGGACAGGCTGGAGGGTCCCGGCTCAAAGATAAAACTGGGGGCCAGACGCTCGGATCCCGGGAGATGGGGGACAGAAGAGATGACAGAGAAGAGCAAAGACGGTGGAGGAGCAGTAGAAGGAGTTGCGGAAGAAGAAAGAGGCGAGGGAAGGAGGCCAGCCGCCAGGCAGGCACAGGGATCACCAGCCTCTAGTTTTGCGGTTCCTGAAGTTGACTTTTTTTCTAAGCGTCCGCGTGCTGGGAGAGTAAACACCAGGTCCAGGATGCCAGCTTACGAGGACATTCCGGTCCCACTCCCTCATCATCACTGCTGGGCTGGGATTTGTGGCCTCCACGTCCTTGCCTGCGAGAGGCAGCCCTCTTACCTCCAAGAACCCACGAACTTCTCGCACGACTCTCGCCTCCGCGTCCGCCCTCCTGGCTATCCTCCTTTAAATCCCAGCATCACACGGAAATTACCCCGTTTCCAGACAGGCCAGGTGTCCCGGGTAGAGCGAACCGGCTGCCACCCTTGGAAGAGAGGAATTAGAAGTCTCACATTGCTCCAGGACTTGGGCCGGCGGCGGTTCCCTCCCGCTCGCCTGGGCCGGGGATGCTCTGGTATCCGTCTGTCTGGGGACCCGCTGCGCTTGCAAGCCGAGGGAAATAAGGCAGCACCGCCGAGCCAATTCCGCGCCGTTATTTCCTTACCCACGCTCCTTAAGGACGCCTTCCCCATCTTCCTCCCTTCCCGGAATCAAAAAGTTTATTAAAGCTGGAACAGGCGTGGCAGCAAAGGGATTCCAGCCATATGTTACTCCCTTCAAAAGAGTGAAAGTGCTCGAGCACCAGGGTACAGGTTGGGAAACCCCAGCGCCTGAGGCAGCTCCCGCCGTCTGTGCGCTCGCCTGCGCCCCGAGTCTTCGGTTAAATGCGATCTGGTGGCCAGTTTGGCCCGGGCTGAGACAGGTCGACAGGGAAGCGTGCGCACACACTCAAAACGCTCGAGGGCGCCTCCCGGGTCCCCCAACTTGGGTTTCATGGCCAGCGATTTTGGCTGGCGCTGCCGGCAAACACAGCTTGAGTGGGGATTGCCTTGTCCCCAGGCAAGGGTGTTCTCTGCTTAACATTTTGGCTTTTCCACGACCAGCAGCTCTAGGGGTGAGGGTCTCTGGTATCGGTCGTCATTGGCAGTGGCCTGTGACTTTTGGTTTTGGTTGTGGGGATCCCCCCTGCCTCTGTCCTGGGCACAACTTTTCGGAAGAGCGAAGGAAGCAGTGGGGTGATGCCTGTAGGACTGAGACTTGGGCACCGGCTTATCAGCCCATCCTCCCCTCAACTCCCCAGCAGGGTTCTTGCCCACTGCCTTTCCGAGTTAGTCTGGGGGGCCTTATGGGGAGTGGCACCGGGACAGGTAACTCAAATGAAGACGGAGTAAAAGGGTCACTTCTTCAAAAGCAAATGAGGCACTTATTTCTCTAACTAACCCTGGGTCCTAGCTCTGCATTGTAATCTAGCGACAGTGCCACTTAAGGAGAGGATAGGGGCAGCTCACGGGATAGGACACAGGCCACCACCTGGGGGACCCTCCAGGCCTTGGTTTGCAGCCTGGGTCCTTCAGTTTCCTCTAAAGGCCTGAAGGTGAATTCCTCTTCGGTGGGGATGCTAGGAGCCTGGACCACTGGGTGGTGGCAGCAGCCCCAGGTGTCAGCTCTGCCACCAGATCCCCATGGCCACTGCGACTCCTTTTAAGGAATCCCCGCTTCTTAATCCAAATTGAAAAAAGGCCAGAAGGGCCCAGGACTCTGGACCTGGGACCTGGACTTTTACCCCTTTGCAGTGTTGCATGGGTTCAATAGTAACATCGTGTCTTTCTCTCCTTCCCTGTGTCCGGTGTCCCCCGTGTCTCTTCCTGCGCAGCGGAGTTGCCCTGTCTCGGGCCCACTTTGAGAAGCAGCCTCCCTCCAACTTGAGGAAATCCAACTTCTTTCACTTTGTCCTGGCGCTCTACGACAGGCAGGGGCAGCCGGTGGAGATCGAGCGCACGGCCTTCGTGGACTTTGTGGAGAATGACAAAGTAAGCTGAACCTACCCCTCCCTGCCCGCGGCCTAATAACTCCCTCCTTGCAAAGCACTAAAGATTCCATCTGTCACTCGCGACACTTTTCCACTTGCATCATCAGGGATGATAAATCGAGGCTTCTCACCCCCAGCCTCTAAATCAGTCGATTCCCTAACCTGCTTCCACCCCTGCTCCTGCGCTGGGTGCTGCAGGGACGCTCTGGCTCTGCGCACGAGCCTGGGGGCCTTTAGCAACACCTGGTTATGGACTGACTGCGGAGCAAACGTCCTTCCGACTAGACCGTAGTTTAAAAGTACACTCAAGGCCGCTGCTGCCCTTCTTGGGTTATTTTAATTGTTTTGCACCTGCCAGGGCCAGCAGAGTGGGTCGAATCGGTACTAGATGGAAACCCACAGTCCCAACTCCGCCCGCCTTTAGGCCCTGCCTTCTCTCCTCCTCCAAACTCAAGCACCGGATCTGGCGGCTGGATTTGATCTCAAATGAAAGACAGTCCACCTAAACAGATATGTGACCAAAAGAAAATCTCTTGCCCTCTCTGAGTCTCAGTCTGCGCAACTGTACGCTGTGCGCTTTAGAACAGGCGCTTCCCAAAGTCCCTCTTGAACCCGGAACTCGGTCCCTGAGCTCACGGCCCCGGCAGGCTCAGTCCTCTCGGGATAGGCCAGAATGCTGCCCTTCCAAGTGCCAGGGGCTTTCTAAGGACAGACAGAGCCGGATGGGTTGGGTGGCGCTGTGTAAAGACAGCTTTGGCACGTTGTCCAATTGTCTCGGTTCAGGGGCCCCACTTCTGAGGACATTTTAAAGGAAGAGGGACAGAAGCTGGAGAGGGTCGAGTAGCAGGCAGCCTTGGCAAGTTTCCGAGGACAGCCACCTATGGGCAGGCGCTCCTGCCCTTTGACCTGGGACTGGTGGGGTTGTACAAAGCTGCTGTTTGATGGGGAGGAAGGCGGCGGGAGATGGTGTGGGGGCCCCTCTTTCGTTTTTCCCTCATTTTGGGGGTCTGGAAAGCAAGGGAATCCAACGCGGCTGCCTGTCTTTTCAGGAACAAGGCAACGAGAAGACCAACAATGGAACGCACTACAAGTTGCAGCTGCTCTACAGCAACGGTGAGCGCGCGGCGGGCGGGCGCGGGCGGCGGGCTTCTGCGCGGGGGAGGCGCACGTGTTTCCGCAGCTGACCTCGATCCAGGGACCCAGGGTGGACCTGGGCGATCAGGCGGCGGGAGGCTTGGTTGCAGCTGAGGGTTGGGAGGTCTCTGCCTTCCCGACGGCTCAGCCTGGAGTCAGCGGCGGCGGAGACCGGTTTGGGTGCCGGGAAGGGGCTTCTCGGCCCTTGACTCGTGCGGGTCCCTCTCCTCCCGCAGGCGTCCGCACGGAGCAGGATCTCTATGTCAGACTCATAGACTCAGTCACCAAACAGGTGAGCCTGGAAGCCACTTGGTTCCTCCCCGCCTGTCTCTGATCCTCTACCGGCCCCTTGTCTCTGACCGTCCCTCTCCACACCCCCCTCCGTGTCACCCCGCACCTTGTCCATTCAGGGAAATTTTTTTTTCACTATCACCGATTGACCTATTTCTACCTGGCTTGGGAAGACACTGGGGGCGAGGGGGGATGAATAAAAGGATGAAGAGGGGAAACAGTTATTGGGACATTCAGGCCCCCCCCCCAAACTTTCCTTTTTGCTAAGAACATGTCCTCACCGAGGCGAACTTCTCTATTAATTTCAGTTGAGTCAACCGGGCAAGCGCGCAGTTTCCGCGCTGCGGGAAGTCCTCGGGCGGTGGCGGGTAGCGAGAGGGGAAACGATTTTGTGCTAGTTCTAAAGTCGCTCTCTCTTTGTCCGTCCACCACCCTCCCTATGTTCCCTTCCTGCCTGCACCCCTTCGCAGCCCATAGCTTACGAGGGACAGAATAAGAATCCGGAAATGTGCCGAGTGCTCCTGACGCACGAAGTGATGTGCAGGTAATAGCGCCTTCTCCTCGGGGCTTGGCTGGAAGGCTCCCGGGTGTCGGACTGACGTTCAGGGCTGAGGGCGCGGCGGGGTTGCCTGGAGGGTGGAGCGGCCCTGGCAGGACCACCGTTAGCCTCCTTTAAGACAAGTTTCTTAGGGCATATCCGTTAGGACTTGGAAAGAAAACCTAGAACGACTCAGGATTCCACCTTTAAGGTGTGGAAGGAGTTTCCTCGGCCACCTGCAAAGTCTCCACTGTCCCTGGCACTGCCCCCGGTCTTTGGCAGAGGCTGGGAGGGGGTTGGGATCCAGGACCTTCCTTGAACCCACTGGCAGCTGTTCAGTTCCTGCCAGGCCTGGTTAGGGGTAGACTTCCAGGCTGGCCACTTGTGGAGTTACTGAGTCAAAGCCCTCACAGTCTGGGCCAGCGACCACCAGAGGGCTGAGCGGCCCATTTTTTGGGGGAGAGGGAGGGAACTTCCCCACCCTAGGCGTCTGCCTGTGATGGGGGGTGGTTTCTTCCTCCTGAGTGTTGCTTCTCCGGTGACTTCATGTGTCAGGGGAGTTTCTTAGGTCAGGAGGAACTACCGGGTAGAGAGATGAGTCCAGTTCCCCACCAGTGTGTGGGAGGGGTGGGAGAAGGGGGAGGGTCCCATCTGGCAGATGTGTGGTCAGAGCAACAGCTGGATTCTGATGGTCTGGTTGTGAAAGGTGCAGTCTACTACTCTTGTTTCTGACCTTTCCCGTTTTCCTTTCGGAATTCCGAGTATTACCTCCTCTTCTTCCCGAATAGAAAAAACAATCAGAAGAGATTTATCCACATTTCTTTTTTTTTTCTTTGTATTGTCCTATGAGTAGATTTTTTCACACTCTTTTAACAAATGTTTGTTGAGTGCCTAGTATGTGCTGGCATTGGCCTGGGTGTTGGGGATCCCACGGTGAATGAGAAAGTCTATAAAAAGGAAACTCTGGGAAGAGTGTGGTTATTTTACTATAAAAACCTGAATGTCTGTTCCATACATGTTTTTCTTTCTCCCAAGCCTCTCATTGAGGGACAGCCTCAATTCTTCCTTGCCCTGCTGTTGCTTTCGTGAACGTCTTCCACTGCAGACTTGCTAGTTTTGGGTAATTGCAGCCCATCTGATTTGGTAGGGACTGTTTTATGGGCAGCTCCCTGAAGCCCTGTCTCTCTCCCCAACCTAGTCAGGAAGAAACCATAACAATCAGACATGCTTGTTTTGGTTTTGACCGAGTATTAGAAAAACAAACATTCCAAATGCAAAGTTCAACTCTGCCAGTGGCTTCAGCTTCCTTGCCTGAGTAGCAGGGCGTGAGGCATTGGGTGAAGAAGTAAAGAGGTGGATACTTCCTTATGCCAGGGACCCTGGGTAGGTTTGTTCAGAAAGAAACTACAATTCCAAGATGTACTTGCATGTAACACCTAGACTAAATACTCAGCATGCTTTGATTCGGTTGGTTAATTGAAGGCAGGTTTTTTAAAAAAAATTCCTCTCTAGACTTTTAAATGGCTTTGTCTGGAGAGATTACCTCCTGAAAAGAAAAGAAAACAAAACCAAAAAAAAAAAAAAAGCCCATTGTCTAAGGAATCACACCTATCACTTTAAATAATACTTGCACGCCCCATCCAGCTGTAGTTAAGGCTGACATTTTTATTTTTAAGCCCAATCAAATCCTCCTCATTTTATGCTGTTTAAGTAGCAGCATCAATTTTTAAAGCCTCTAGTTTAGTCTGCATTAGTAACACAATATAAAAATTTAATGTACTGTAACTTCTCTGCGTTGGAGACCTGGGAAAGATGCTCTGCTATTTTCTTCCCAAACTAGAATTTAGAACAAATATTAATTATGGGTAAATAAATGATCCGTTGGGTGGGCACTGTCTGCAGCGTGTGTGTGTTTGTGTGTGTGTAGATGAGATGGGCGAAGGCAAATATTGGATGCATCTGAAAGGGAAGTTCGCATTCAATCTGTCAGAGCTGGTTAATTCTCCAAGAAGGGGCGGGGGGAGCTCCTTCTCTCACATTTTAAGAGCCAGTTGCAGCAGTCAATGATTTTGGAATGAATCTGTTGTCCAGTTTCTCAAGGGTTATTGCCCGTACTTGGTTTCATTTGCATGGTGTTATTTGGCATACCTGGGCACCTCCCAGAATGCTTTTAATGTTCTGTAATCTTTAGTAAAAGGCTCCTAAATTGGCGTTTAGCTTCGAGGGGGGAACAAAACAAAGGGACAAAATAAATCTCTTTAGGAATAACTTTTTCTCCCTTCCCCAGTTGTCTCTGTTCCTCTCTTCCCCACGTTGGTTCATTTTGCCAATTATTAGCAAGGAGAAATCTAGCTGTTATGTCGCTGCCAGCCACCCCTGAGCCCTCAATGCTCAGAGGGTTAAAAGATATTATAATTTGAACAGAAGTCGTCTCAAGGCCTACAGCTGGCTAATAACAGAGTTGTATTGAGCGCGAGCAAACCCCACAGCTGTGACTTTTCGCCACAAGGCGCAGCCTAGACAGGGCACTAATCAGATGGACCAGCCGGGCAGTGGGGCCAGTGTCTTTATCGGCCAGATGGTGTGAATTTAGACACTTTTGTTATGCAATCGCAGGGAGGAGTTGGGGAGAAGAAAACAAAACAAAAGCCACCATGCTGTGCGCTTATTTGAGTTTGAAATTAGAGACAGATTTTTGAAAGTTGAGGGTTGAATTTTAAAAACGATTTTGGAGGGGAAAGGGACATCTTTTAGCTTGTCGTAAGCCAGCGTTTGGCTGACTGGTCATCTTCTGTCTAAGACTGGGGCTTTTCCTCCTTCCTAAGCCAGCTTTCCAGCTTTCATCCCTCCTCTTCTTCTTTTTTTTTTTTTTTCCTTTCTGCAAAATGCAGGTACAATTCAGGATGGTGATAAAATTTCTCATATTCCCTCTCTGCCCTCCACCCCCGACTTGTTTTATTCTTTTTCTCTCTCTCTTCAAAGACACCAGGCAGAGGTAGAACGAAAGAGGCCTGGGAACACATTGAGAGTGTTTTAAATAAAAGGTTCTCCAAATAAGTACTAGAATAAAATAAACCAAGCCAGACAGAAACAGAGGACCAGCTTTCATTTTCATTCATTTAGGAGGGGGGTTGGGAGGGGGTCACCTCTGAGCCTCTCTGGGATTGTTAGGAACACAGTTTAGCCTATTGCCAAGTTCAGTTTTTTCTTTTATTTTCCCTCTCTCTCACTCTCTTTTTTTTTATTTTACAGTCATTTTTTATTTACAAAAAAAAAAAAAACCACTTATCAGGAACTTCAGAATTAGAGACTTGCTTGTTGGAAAAGAATCCTAAAAGCCTTTTAACTAAAGTAGCTGAACCTGAAGTTGGTCACTCCTAGGCTTTGTCTATACAGCAAAGGGAAGGGAGAATTGAGTTTGGCATCTGGGTAATTCAGGGACCCAGTTCCCTGGCGTCAACTGTCACAGTGTTTGGGGAGTGTGGGTTCCTCAACATCTTAGGTTCCCCCTTTTCCTTTGCTTGTGCCAATACTGCTGGCATGAGGACTGAATGTCATTTAAGAAACAAAATAAAGAATAACTAGGACATATTAATGAGATCTTTAAAAAAAAAAAAAGCAAAAAGCATTTGCTTTGGCTAACTTAGAGACCCAGAGAAGTTTTAAGAAGGGCTCAAATGGGGCCAATGCAACCAAGTTTTATTATTTTTATACCTTTACTGTTGTCGTCTCACGGCGGAGTGTCTTCTATATATTTTCTGTGCGGAATATTAACCTTAGAGATTATATTTAAATATGTTACTGTTGGAAAATGGAGAACTGGATCCTACAGTTCCTTTGCATTTTTCTTTGAATGTCATTTCCTCCCGAGTTGATTTCCCACATTGTGTCAGGCTAGCACCAGGCTTACGTTTTTATCTGTTTTTCTTTTCCTCCGGAGGAGGAAATCCCCACGGAAAGCAGCTGAATTCAGCTGAGCAGTTTTGCAAACTTTGCTCTGCCTCCTCAGAATCCTTCCTACCCAAACTAAACAGCTCGGCACATTCTGACAGTGTGCGCTCTTGTAATTAAATTGTACCTGGCATCGCACACGTATTTGGGGTTAGGTCGACACGCTGTGATGTCGACGGAGAGCCTGGCTTGAAGGTCTCTGGGTAACCAGCATGTATGGGCCTTTTGAAATTGTGTTGCTAGGAAAAGCGATTTGCCTGAGCTGCAAAGATATTACGTTGACATAAGCGATATTTCAGAAAGAGGAGAGGTGGGAGACAGAAATGGGGGGCGGGTAGGGATTTGGGAAGACAGACAAGAGCTTTGGAAGGTGGGAGAGCAGCTGGCCTGCATTTTTATTGGTGTTAATCTTGGGATGGATTGAAATTTTAAAAGTTAAGACCTAATATAATTTCAAAGGCCAAATATTATTTCAGAAAGTCCCAGCGGCAAACTCTGGTATTTAAGAAAGTTGAGACCATTTTTCTTTTCCTTCCTACTAATTTGATTAAATTTCTTAAACCTCATTGTGCTCATTTGGTGAAATGCTTTAGTGTCTCTCCAGTATGTTTCACTTTCTGAGGATGGTGGGACTGTTCGCTGACTAATCCACACATCCCTGCCTGGAAGAGATGGGTTTTAAATGTTTTAAAATATCTATTTGTTTATGTTTAATTCTGTGGAGGATCAGAGAGGGGGCACGTGGACTTGCAGAGAGCCACAAAGCAAATCTGGGACTGGGCTGGTGCAAGGCCCATGGGTGGCTGCTACCACGCTTCACATTTCCTTACGTTATTGTCACTTTCTAAGGGTGCTCACGGGATCCCATAGCCACGTGCACTTAAACCTAGAAGGGACTCTAGAGATAATTAACCCAACAATTTTATCTTGTATGGAAAGAAGAAAAAGTCCAGAGGGGTTAAAGAGATTTGGCTAAGTTCGTGCAGCTGGTTGGTGACGCCTTAGACGCCGGGACCCTGATTCTCAGCTCAGCAATCTTTCTACGGCCCCACATCAAACTTAAGCTCCAGAGAAACCGTCATGGGAAGGGCAGTGCTCACATATGCTTTGGTGGTTATTAACATTTATTAGGCAGGTTCTCCAACCAGCATGGATGAGAATGATTTTCTTAGAAGCCACATGGGTCAAGGCTACCTCCGTGACCAACTGCAGTTATTAGTGGTCCATGTTCCTGGAATGAGCTGAGGGGTATTCAGGAGTCTGCGTTGCCCGGCAGGCAGCACATGGGCAACCTGGCGCGGTGGGGGTGGTGATTCCCTGGTGCTTCCCTGCCACCAAGCTTCTTGTGCCCTTCTCAGTTTGTCTGGGTATTTTCAACTGATGCTTTGGGTTGGAGTGTTTTGCTCTCTGCTTACCTTTCGAGTACTTTCTGTTATGTTGTAATTACTCTGAGGGGTCTCCTTGGTCTCCTCCCCTCAGCTAATCCCACCAGCATTTCTTGAGGGGCTGTCTACCACCCAGTGCTTTGCGAGGGGGGGAGTCTTGGGCAGTAGGGTTTTCAGGACTGGGGCTTACAGACGGTGAGAGTATCATTTCTGTTCCAGACTGGGTGAAAATCATCGGAGATATCATCCTACAGCTCCCTGCCTCATTTTCTTCCTGTTTTAAAATATGCACCATAGTTCTGGTCTTTCCCCTTTATCTTTGCAAAAATGATAGAAATGAGTGAATGAATAAACATTTTGAAAGTACATCAAGTTCTATGGAGAAAGGTATTATTTAAGTAAAGTTTATGGAAGTCCAGGTAGCTACTTGTGGTCTATTTGACACATTTTCCTTTTCCCCTCTTTTTTTCAAATATTAATTGAGACACAGAGACTTAAAACATACATTCACAAAATCCTTGAACATCAAGCTGGAAGTGACCTTATAGATCTTAAAATCCAATCGTCCGTGATTCAGATTACAAATACGGCTTTTGGGACTGTGTGATTTGCTGAGAACCAGCCGGCTTGTAAGTCACAGTGAGAACTGGAATGAGCAAGTTTTGGCTTCTGGTTCAGTGTTTTTTATTTGATTTGATTTTTTTTTTTTTTTTTTTTTATAAAACATGGTCACAAATTCTGCCCTCAAGCAGTTTGTAGTTGGGAAGCTACCGTGAACAGACTCGCTTTTGTGAGCATTCCTACGTTGTGTGCTCATTTTTTCGATTTAACAAGTCTCTTTCTTTTGGCCCCTTCCCAATCTACAGTCGATGCTGTGAAAAGAAAAGCTGTGGAAACCGAAACGAGACTCCTTCAGACCCTGTCATCATCGACAGGTAGGGGAAAACAGTGATTTTTTTCTTTTTCTGGTTTCTTTATTTCATGGAGCTCAACGCTGAGTACCGATCTGATCGTTTGGGGCTTTGCTGTAAGGCTGGTTTCATGTTATCTCCAGACAGTAAGCTGGTCCCACAGGGGCTGCCTTGTGCTGGTCGGCCTTTCGTGGAAGAAGTCAGAATCTTCCTTTGGAGCATGTGTCTCTAAATCTACGGCGGATTCTGTTCCAGGTGCACTAACTTCAGCCTAATAAGTGTATACGGTAAAGAATGGTCAATGATGCCGTCTCTCTCCTCTCTCAGGGTGTGGTCTCAATCAGTTTTCTAGAGGAGGCAGTACACCCCAAGTTAAGTGGTGACCTCTCGGTCACTCTCAGTGATTGCTGCTGAGTTTGAAGACTATCGGTTTAGATTATGGTTAAGGCTCGTGACAAGCTCTCTGTTGCATGGAGGGAGATTTCTTTATACCATGGGGGGTTGCGTTCTGGGTTCTCTGTTATATTCAGAATGGGAAAGATTCTTTGGGACAAGATGCTAATTCACTGAAATGTGATTTAGCCATCCTCAGCTGTCTGGTTTTGTGATTGGAAACAGAACTTACAAACCAACGAAGAAATACCAAATTAACTTCCAGCAATCATGTAATTTTTAAGAAACCCCGTATTCCCACCCCTAATTTTTTCTCTTTCGTTAAAAAACGGAATAATTCCCTGTTGCTTCTTTCTTTGGGTTTTCGTATTTCTAGCCAGGTCCTGAAATGGATTGGAGAGACCGCGGTCTCCAAAGTTGTTATTCCAATATTCCAACGAATTCTCAGTTGGGAGAATGGAACCTCTGGCATTCTTCCCAGAAAGCCAGCTTGGTTTCTTCGTGGAAAGTGTAGCACAGCCTTAGGAATCGAGGAGGCTGGAATTCTGATCTCGTCCTAGCTTCTGACCTTGGACAAAGCACTCAGCCTCTCTGATCTTCAGTGGTATAATATTGGGTTGGGAGGTGCTGCTGTAGGTTTCAGGAGGCTACTGAAATATCAACGTCGGCTTTGCAGTGTTCTCTGAGATGCTTGGACGAGGATGACAGGCAGATATGAAATGCTTGTTGGATGCGTATGGTGTCTTTGCCATTTTAGGAGGTTCTGGTGAGTTGCATTTTAGGGAGCTATCTGGGGTTGCTCTGTTTTTTTTCTTCCTTTGGCAGTGCAGAGAACTTACATACACAGAGTTGCAAGCACTCTGGGGTATGTCATCTTTCTCATCTTATAGATGAAAAAACTGAACCCAGAGTGGTGCATGACTTGCCCATGGTCGTACAGCTGGGTGGGGCAGAGCTGGCACTAGAACACAGCTGTCTTCCCTTCTCACTGGTGCTGCTCTCCATGGCCACAACCTCACTCTCTCAACACTCTCCCTGTCTTAACTGATGGGTTGAATCTGCTCATTTCCCTACTCCCCAGGTCCTCTGGGGAACTGGGAGGGTCTGAAAGCAGCCTAGACTCAGGTCCTGTCCTTTCCGATGTGTAGACTGAGCTCCCCAATCTTCATCTAGTCTTTTTCACCAACTTTAGCTCCGCTTTCTAGAAGATCCTCTAACCTCATGACTGTTGCATCTTTTCTTGTAATAAACACCCCATAAACCAGCCTTAGAAATGTTTGCAAAGCTGTGAATGCTTACCCGCACCTTGCATCTCATGAACACACATCTTCATAACTGACTCTGCACTTAGCAGCAGTTCTTACTTTAAAGGACTACATATAAGCTGCATCCACAGGTAAAGCCGAATAGGCTCATGTTTTCTTCCTACGTAACACACATGTTACATGCACAAAGAAAGCAGTCTCTTTGCATCTACGGAGAGAAAAGATTTTCACATTAGGTGCCCTTGTATTTGGTGCTACAATGCCTTAAATTCTTCTGAGATGGTGGAAACTGTGTCTTGGCTGCATGATACACAGTTTCATGTGACTGTGGCATATATTTTTATATCCTATGCACAGTAAAACAGCCCAGTGTTGTCTCTGCATCACTCGAAATACGCGTGACTTCCGAAATGTTACCCGTCTACTCATGGCAACGTCCATAGCAAACGGTGCCATGAATTGGCCAGTATCAAGTTTTAAGAGAGCCCATTTTATTGTAAACAGATGCATTTGTCTGGCTTTCTTATGGGTAGGGCTGTTATTTGAAGGGAATTGTTACCCCACTGAACCCCTTGTCTTATTGCTCCTGAATGTCTCTGGGGCTTTCCTTAGCGATCTTGCTTTCATTTTTGGAAGTGAAAGGGCACGAGTCAGGCTCCGTTTGTTGGAGGTGGGAAGGGTGTCCTGCGCCACGCGGGGGTTTGGTTGAGCCGTGCCTCTGGTCTCTGGCTTCAGCGTCCGCCAACCTGGAGGTGTCAACTTCCCTCCCAAGCGCCAAATGGGCGCAAAGTCGTCTATTCTGGATTTCCTCTGAGTGAATATAGAACTCCATTCTTTGCCCTTGTCCCTATAATGTAACTAATTATCTCCTTCCCCTTCTCACCTAACTTCACCAGCTGCAGTTAATTTACGCTGTCTCTCTTTGAGCTTCCTCACACAACAGGCATGCTCCACCCTGGCTCCAGAGAAGCCTGTTTATTCCCCTGGAATTGTGCATGTTCAGGGGAGGGGGAGGGGAGGCACAAGGATGGGTCCCAAACATTTTGCCACCATGGGCCTCTTTTATATTTTTTTCTTGGTGAACCCACAGTTTTGTAAGATTCTGCCTCCCAAACTGCAATGAACAGGTAATAATAATGCAGCTGTGCTCCATTTTTATTAATCAGAGATGGGAAGGGAAGAAAGTCTTATCTCTGATGTGACCTTAAGGTCATCAGTGGCCAAGTGGAGTGTTTGATTGGGATGAGACAACTGGCATTACCACATTGACTTGAGAGGCTTCCAGCTCAAACCCAAAGCAACTTGACATTTCAGTGCGTCCATGTGACCACATCCCAGCAGATACTCAGTTTCCAATGGGCTACTTGAAATACGAAACATAGCTCGTACTACCTTGTGGTCCCTTCATTGAAAACCATTGGAGTTTGCAATAGCGGATCTCCCATTAGGGGTTTGGTTCTTTATTTCCTAAGACAAAGGCCCAGACTTGGAGTTTTTTTCTTCCCCTACTAAATTACTCCCTGCCTTAATCTCTCTAGAAACAGAAATTTAGTTTTTATTTTCAGTTGTTTTTTTTTTTTTCAGCATGCTTTTGTGAATTCTTGGGCAACCACGCCCCTCTCCAAAAAGCCAGGCCAACATGCAGCCCCACAGGATTGCTGATGCACCGAGGGCGCGGGAGAGCCTGCCTTCTGTGCAAAAGTTTGCGCGTGTGGGGTGGGAGTAGTGTTTATTAATTTCAGTGCAACACTCCAAAGTCCCTATCCAGACAAACCAAAAACAGAACAGCACAAAACAAAAAGAAGGGTGAAACGTAGTTCTTATTGTGATCTTCAGCCCAGATCTTGTCTATAAAGACAAGTATGGTAGATAAAAATAAACAGGCTCACACTGACGTAAACATTTGTGGTTTCATACGGAAGTGCTAATTCAGCCTCGTTTGTCATGGGCTGTGCTCTCTTCAAACCCCCCTCTATCTGGAAGCTTCTTCTGAATATCCATTGATCTCTGGGACTCAGGATAACTTGCTGATTCATGAGAAGAGGATTTTAGGGACAGTCCTACTGACGTGGGAGAAGGAAGAAGGGTCCTTATTGATCCTTGCAGTCCCCATAAAAAGTCAGGTGGGTAGAGAGGGCAAAGTTTCCTTTTCAATCTTTGTAGGCTGCCCTATCTGTGTACATACTGGTCTGGTATTTTTTATTTTTTTTAAAAAAACAAAACCCAAAAAGCAGGTCCAACCTATTTCTTAAATGTGAAATATCCCAGTCTTTTGTCTTGGGACACTGGTCTCAAATATTTCTGAGCTCTGTCCCCAGGAGGGCCATTTTGAACATGTTTTTGTTTATTTTCTTTTTCAAGAAGCCAAACAAGCAACAGAATGACCATCGTTCGAAAGGTTGACTCAAAAATATCCGGAATGCAGTTGTCCATGGGAGGGATGGGCGATTCATGACATTATTTTCCCTTTTAAAATTTTAATTGTGCTAAAATACACACAACGTGAAATTTGCCATCTTAACCACTTGTGAGTGTGCCATTCGGTGACATTAAAACATTCACATTGTTGTACAACCATCACCATTTGTCCACAGAACTCTTTTTCATCTTGCAAAACTGAACGTCCGTGGTCATCAAACAACTCCCTGTAACCCCGACGCCCAGCACCTGGCAACCACCACTGTATTTTCTGTCTCTATGAATTTGACCATTCTAGACACCTCATAGAAGTGGAATCGTACAGTATTTGTCTTTTTGTGATTGGCTTTCTTCACCGAGCCTAATATCCTCAAGGACGCTCCATGTGGTAGCATGTGTCAGAATTTCCTTCCTTTCAAAGGCTGAATAATATTTCACTGTATTTATAGATCACTTTTTATTTATGCATTTGGCAAAGGACTCTGGGTTACTTTGACCTTTAGGCTATTGGAAATAATGTTGTTATGAACATGGGATATACAAATATCTATTCAAGTCCCTGCTTTGAGTTCTTGTGAGTGTGTACCCAGAAGTGGCATTGCCTGATCCTATGGTAATTCTATTTTCAGTCTTTTTAGGAACTGCCATCTTATGTTTCACAGCCGCTGTATCATTTTATGTTCCTACCAATAGTGCACAAGCAAGGGTGCCAATTTCTCTGCATCCTTGGTGACACTTGCTATTTTCCATGTTTTGTTTTGTTTTGCTAGGGGTCATCTTAATGGATGTGACTCCTTTTTTTTTTTTTTAATGAAACACCGCCTCTTCCTACCTCTCTCTGCCTCATAGACCACCTGGTTCTACTGAAGCACGTGTGTGGATCTTCTTTCCTCTGTGCCAAACTCGTTACTCCTCTCCCTTGTGTTATCACTTATCTCTGATGAAGAGCTCTTTGTGGGATGGGAACTTCTAGAGACCCACCTGGCAGAAATGAAACTCTTACCAACCTGCCAAGTGTGCTGGAGAATATTGCATCAGTCCTGAACACTTGGGACACTTCGTTTTTGTAATATATCAAACCAATTCATAGTCATCTATTGTTGATTTGTGGTGTAGATTCTGCTTACAACCCCACTCTCCCTTTCAGCACAGAAATAGTATTTGGGTAGCAGTTGGAGTTGAGCTCTAGGAGGCATTTATGTCCACGAGGCCCAGCATATCCTGCAGTCCTGGGCCACTCACGCTGGCTTCCGGTGCAACCATTTCCTGGAAATGGACAAGCCAGATATATCAGCAGTGACATCTCCTGAATGAAGGATTTTGGCTCTGGGATAAGACCAATAATAAGACCAACATTTAATTGGCACTTACTGTGTGCTGGGCATTGTGCTAATAAATTTGTGCTAATTACATAATCTTAAGCTCCAATAGTTGATAAAAATATCAATTTTACACAAGGAAAAACTCCGTCTTAAAGAGTTAGTTCACTCAGCCGAGGTCACGTAGCCAGCGTCAGTGGTGAAATAGGAATTTGGTCAATGAGTGGAAGTTACAGAGAGAAAGATTTTGGTATAGGAGAAGGAAAAACTTTCCAGAATTTAGAGCTGTTGAAGATGGAAAGGCTCTAGAGAGGGAATCTGTCCTCTGGGAAGTGGTGGGTGTTGCTGGCCCCTGCGTGTCATTTAACGCTGAGATCGTACAAGCCACATTCGACGTGTGCCGGGTTTAACAGAGGGGGGGTGCGACACAGCAGAAAGGATCCTGGGTTAGGATCAGGAGACCTGCTTCTGGGCCCCAGGTCGTTCACTAGCTCGCTGTCTAATGTTACAGAGACCATGAGCCTCCTCTCTGAGCCTCAGTTTCCCTAATGTAACATAAAATGCATTGGGTTCATGGGTGACCTTACATTACCTTCCAGCGCTAAATTTCCCTGATTCTAGCTGAGGACTCAGGTTTGGGGACCAGGCATGCTAATTCATTATTCTTGCTCATCAATAATTTACAGGAGCTATTAATATATATGTCTCCTCTGTCTAGACGTGTGGGGGAACCTAGTGTTGTGAAGGGGTTACAAAAGCCTGGCTTTAGCCTGTTTTTTTTTTTTTTTTTAGTGAAAATTCTCTTCTCTCAGAGAGGGTTTAGATTTTCTCACTATAAAGCACAGATTATCCAACGTGAATGCATCATTCTTTAATGTTCCGCTTCCTTTGTTTCCTGGAAAAACCTTTGTTAGTTTCCTTGGCCATTTCAGGGAGACAGGTAGGAGAAGGGACTCTGCTACTTGCTAGTCTAGAAAAGAATGTCCCCATGGATTGAAGCTCTTCACTGGATGATGGCCGGAGCCAAATGGTAAAAGAGAAACAAAATTTTGTCCAAGAAAATGCCTCTCCTTCTCATGAGTAAAGAGATGGGGCTGTGCAGTTGTGAAGTTCACTTCTGCAGTTGTGAAGTTCACTTTTGCAGTTGTGAAGGCCACTTTTGCAGTTGTGAAGGCCACTTTTGCAGTTGTGAAGGTCACTTTTGCAGTTGTGAAGGCCACTTTTGCAGTTGTGAAGGCCACTTTTGCAGTTCCTTTTTAACAGTTATAGTTACTCCACTTGGCCAACCAGCCTCCCCAGACTTGCAGAGTTTTTGGATTTGACACAGTTTTATTCCATCATTTGCTCACTTAGTAATTCCTTGTGTTGTTGGGTTATTGAGCAAATATTTGTGAATGGCAGTGAGAGATTAGCAGGGAATATGACAGGCATAGTTCCTCTTCCCATAGTGAATATAGCTTAAATAATCACACAAGGGAATATTTACAAACTGTGCAAAGTGCTCCAAGGTCTAAGTAAGTGGATGGTGGATGGGAACCAACTTTCTAGTTTGATCCTTTCTTTGTGAATCGCCTACTCATCACACAGAACCTTGAATATTTTCCCTTTTCTCCCTTTGTACACACCATTTCCACCTGGAACACCCAGCCTGAGTGCTATGCCAATATAAATACCACCCCTTTTCAAGACCTAATTCAGATTCTACCTCATCAAAGGTATCAATTTTTGTAGACAAAGTCTTTCCATTTGACATTTAGACATTTATCATATATGCCTACTGTTGTTCCGTTGTATGGATATTGTTATCTTTTTACCTATTTGTGCTTGCCTTCTATTTCTGACTGTGCTATAATTCTTAGATATCAGATTACATGTCATTGAAGTCTTGACTCCAACATTTATTAGCTAAGTGATGGTGTTATAATACCACGTCTCCCCTTGAGTTGTATTAAATACATCCATGCATGTAAGGCGCCCACATAGTGTGCGACACAACAAATGCTTTTAAAAAAGTCAGAGCAGTTATTACCCCATGTCTGTGCAGTGGCTTGCATACTGTAGACGCTCAGTATATATTAGTTGATACGTTAATCTCTGGCTGCCAAGCATCGAAGATTTTGGGTGACTAAGTCCTTTGTCAATTCCTGTGGGATCTTTCTTGTAACTGCTTGTATTTGACAGTTGCTTAGCGATCCTACCTCCAGGGGCAGATAGATACAAAATGGTGCCAAGAACCAAGAACAGACATCTAGGTTTGTAAGGCAGAACGAATCCTTACTTATTCCGTAAATATTTATTGAGGGTCTATTATGTCATGGGCCTTGCAAGGTGGTCTGAGAGATAATGAGATTGAGAAGACACAAAGCTTTCCCATTGGGAGCTTGTAGTTTACGTGGAAAAGCAGAAGGTGTGCAGATACAACCCTGATGCTATGTAGAATGCAAAAAGTACCATACAAGAGATAAAAAGATGAGACTCTGGAAGACCTTAAAGGTAGAGCTGACTTCCATCTTGGCGGGGGTAGGTGCGGGGATGGTTGTAGCTTGACCATGTGCACTCCGGACAGAACAACATTCCAGGAGGAAAGTGTAGGGAAAGGAAAGAATTTCCTGAATCTTCTCATAGTTTCAGAGATACATGGATATGTATGCTGGGAAGTGGTAAGAGAAGTTGGAAAGATTATTTGGGTCCAGATTTTGGAGGACTTTATATGCCCATGCGAAGGTATTTTCACATTACTTTGGTGATGATGGAAGATGTAGAAGGATTTTGAGAAGGACAATTTCATGCTGAGGTTGATATTTTGGAGAGAGAACTTTGAGGATGGATTGGAAAACGGAGAACGGGAAATAGGAGAACCTATTAGAAAGTCAGTTTTTTCCTGTCGAATTTTCTTGTTTCAGTCACTGGTGTGAAGGGTCCATTTTCTCACCTTTTCACACGCCACTTTCCTTCCCCCGATGCACCCTCCACTCCAGAGCTTTCTCTGACATTGCCACTTCTTCCCATGAGTATGCCTCCCCTTTGTTCACTGGGAAGCTCAGATTCTTTGCAAAGAACTGCTGTTGTACCATCTGGCAATCTGTGAATTTTTCAGTAGCCTGGATGTTTGCGAGAGAGCAGAAACTCTGAAGCCAGAATCTGAACCATTTGTAAGTAATTCTTTAGAAAAGAGAGAGAAAGACCAAAACCAGTTCACCATGACGAGCAGAACTCATTCAAAGTGCTCGCCTAAGATCTCTGGATCAATTCCCAGTGAAAATCAGGGGACCAATAGGATGTTATGTGGTTATTCAGAACAGATAATGGTATGTTCCAGCTTCCAGCTGCTTCCTTGTGAAATTGTGTAATGTGATTACTGAGTGGATTTGCTAGGAAGTGGGTGAGGCAGGAGGAGTGGAGGAGCGGCGCTCTAACATCGTACTATGCTGGAGACAAGAAATAGGTGTTTGTTTTTAGGAAAGGTATGTCTTTCCAAACTCGTCCAACTGACTTTGGGAGAAACAAAGGTTCTGGAGCTGGAACAAAGGTTCTACATATTTGCCCAAAGAGGACCTTCTAGAACTTCTAGCTATTTTCTTTCTTGTTTTTATTTGAGTGAGCAGGGCTGGATAAGTTCTTTGGCTCTATTTTTGACCCAGCCAAGAGACTAACAGGCCAGATGGCTGGGGAATGAGACATATATCCCAAGAAGATGAGAGGGAAGTTATCTACAGATGATTTGCAGATTTAGGAGTCCACCCACTAGGACTTGACTAGATTATTCGTTCGTTAATTAGGATCTTGTAAGAATTACTATTTGTTGCTTTCTTCTTCACATTGACCTGGAGTTGCAGTTGGAGGGGACATTTGATCAGGAAGGAAAGTTGTATGAGTGACAAGAGGCTCGAAGCATTTCAGCCAGCCTAGACCCAAGTCTTCAAGGAGTCAGCATTTCATCAGTCTGGACTGGGTCACTGATGAAGTGACTGTCCTCCAGGAGGTTTTGTTCTAAACTCAAAATGTCCAGTGAAGGCAAACTTTCCTGGCCCCCTCAAGACCACCGAGGAGCCAACGCTGGGGAGAAATGCTGTGGTTGCTCCCATTCAACAAGAGCGTTTCAGAAGGAAATAAGGGGAGAAATTCCTAATCCCACGGATAGGATGGCAGGATTGGAGGAATTTGTGGGGATGGAACCGTTGGTGTTGTGCCATCACTTTGGGGCCGACCCACTTCCAGAGTTCAAAGACTCAACTGGGATTCGGACAAGGTCTCCAGCTCCCAGGACATACAACCGAGGTGCTCTTGGCGAGGAGAGGGACAGGAGAAACAGTGGGATTCACAGAGAACAGGCTGATACTGAATTACAAAGCTGCTAACTGGACCGAAGGCTTGGAAGGTTTATTGAAGGCTTGGCGGGTTCGTCACCTCCCAGGCACACGCTGTGGCTCAGACCGATGGTGTTTTACTTCACTACGATCAGTGATGTTGTGTGTAGCCAGTTTCTTTTGTGCAAAACAGGCATTTTCTTACTTCAGAAGTAAGATACTCACAGGAAATAGATTTATGACCTGCAGGCTGGGGACTCAGAGTGGCTGTTATTCTTGTAGTATGATAATGACTATAGTAAAAATCTGGCATTACAACTGGATTTGATGACTCCTCTGCCATTCATTCATTCACCCATTCATTCATTTCTTTTCTCTCATTCAATCTAGAGTCGCCAGTTCTGGCAAATAAAAATAGAGGATGCCCAGTTAAATTTAAATGTCCGATAAACTGGAATGATTTCTTTTTTAGTATTTTGTGTCCCACTTAAATTTGAATTTCAGATAAAACAGTGAATCATTTTTTAGCAGAAGTCTGTCCCATGCAATATTTGGGATATATAATACTTATACTGGAAAAGGATTCATTGTTTATTTGAAATTTAAAACTAAGTGAGCATCCTGTACTTTATTTGCAGCTCTACCTGAATCCCAGTTTCTTATTTGAAGAATAGGAAACTAATGGCCCCTTCTCAGGGCCTGGAGGGGGAGGAGGGATGGTGTGTGGCCGTGGGTGGCCCCGGAGCCCATCAGCACATGCCATGGCTCTTTTTTTTTTTTGTGGTTTTCCTCTCTTTGTGTGGGGTTGATCATCTTTGCCTTCCGGTCTATACAGAAGTTGATTCACACGTAGGAGATTCACTTACAAGGCAGATAGGTGAGCACAAAACATTACTAGGATCCATCAGCATTTTTACCGTTCTTTGTCAGTTTCTCCCTCCAGCCCCTCCACCCCCACATTCTGTCTCTTCCCTCCTTTTTTGTCACCTCCGGGTGCCTTGGTCTCATGCTCTGTCTAGACCCTGCTTTATGGACTTGTCACCTTCCCTGGATTGCTTTTGCTTAGGGTCCACTGTCCGTCCCCTGCCCACTTTCAGTCTGACTTCCCGAAAAGCCTTTGTTCAGCCCTCCCTAACTCTCCTCCTTCAGCGCTTTAAACATGTGGGATTGTTTAGGCTTGAGTGATAAATTGCACAGAGTTAAAGGTAAAGGAGAAGCTCTGCTCTCCCTGCTTGGTCGTGGCTGACGTTTGAACAAGAGCCAGGCTCGACTTTCGATTTAACGCTAACCGTTCACTTGACACTTGCCCAAGTAAATGTAGAGTGGCTGAGGCATTTTATTATCCACATGGTGAGTCACAGGATGGAGAGGAACCACCCTTCAGACATGCATCTGGATAACTTGGTGAACTTAAGGGAAAAAAAAATCTAACTTTGAAAATTTGATGTCACGTAGAGTCAACCTACGGGGAAAAGGGATAGCAGATTTTAAAATTCCTTTGCTTCCCTTTAATCCACCACCCTTGTCTGAATCCCCCCTTTTCCTTTGTTTTCTGTTCTTTTTCTTCCTGCCCTCTGTTTTGGGGTCTCTCTTGCTTCCTCTCCATTGCCCTGCTTGTCTAGTGGGGCGTCTGACCTTGATTACTCGGGCAATCAGAATCGTTTCCATTAGCAACTTCCACCCTAATCCCTTTCTCCTAAGTCCTCCCTGTCTTCTCCTACCTCCCCGATGAGGAATGAAATGCTGGTTTCACTGTAGGTGTCCCGTTTATAACTCGGGGTTGGCGGTTTTCGCCTCCAGTGGCATCCATTGAGCTTGTAAATTGTACTGGATCAGTGAGCCCATAATGAGACCTCCAAGCCCAAACAGTGGGAGTCTGCTGGGATTTTATTGTTCATAAAGCTTCTTCCCTGGGGAGGGATCGAGTCATTAGGTGTGCACTGTGTTTAATATTTGGTCATGACAGGACGAAATAATTTTCTATTTTTATGGTGGCTTCTGAGTTTCTAAAGCAGTTGTCTAACTCCCATCACTGAGGTGGGAAGCAAATTAACTAGACAGTGAGGAAAGCCTGAGTGAGTGTGGTTTTGGTTGGGGTCCATCTTGCTTCGCATCTTTGTCCATCCTGTGCCTGACCTGTAGGACCCCCGAGGGCCGGCACCTGCCTGCACGTGGGGGTACCTTATCCTTTGAGACCCCCGAACTCTTCCTGTCGGGTAGAAACATTCCTTCTCCACAGAGGAGGTGGAGCTGTGGACCAATAAGGACCTCTCCAAGAAGATCCCTCCACTTCTTTAAAACATTTCCTTCCTTAGATGAGACGGGTGCTTGGCATCTTTCGAAATTGGCGCCACCTTGAACGTGGCTGCTGCCTCATTTCTTAACCCCTGGTAAAGCGGGTGTTTTTGAGTGTGGTTCCCATTCTGAAGATTTCCGGCTTAGTCCAGCTTAAAAGTAGCTTCAAGTTACAATTAAGTTCTCCCTGCTTTTATGGGATTGGAGATGACTTTGGCCTAGAAACTTCTGAAACAGAGAGCAGGTGCTATAATAAATTTAAGTACCGGGATACCATGGGAGAAGGAGCCAGTGGTGAGTTTGCATTATCTCCATACATTGGACCGGGCAGCCCTGTGATGCCAGAACAAGAGGTGGGAATTTTGGAGGGTGTGGGCTCAGCTGCTTCCTCCCCACGTGGCAGAGGGCCATAGCTAGCAGGTCGCCCGCAGGTCATGGGGTCAATGGTCCATTGACTTCTGGATACTAGTCTACCCTGACCACAGGTGGGGTAGTGCCATGGAACTGGGAGCCCAGGATGGAATTCTAAGGACAAGGAAAAAGGAGCAGAAGCAGCCCAGTTGCTTTGCTTGATATCCTTTTTTTCTGAGTGTATCTTGGTCTCTTCAGCTTGCTTTCCCTCCTCGGAAACTAAAAATGAGACTTTAGAGACATGCTTCTTTGGGACACCACACCTACTGTTTTTTTTTTTTTTTTTTCCTGAGTATTACAAGCCTAGTGGGAACAGCTGAGCAGAACTACCATGCTGGACCTGACCCGCAAAGCTGTGGTCCTAACTCTCAGCTGTCCATCAAATGCCATGACCCCGAGACATACTTCCCAAAAGCTTCCTAGCATTTGATGCCTAAACTTGTTGCACATTAGAGAGTTCCAGAGAAAGTTAGGAAACTGTGGCCTCAAGGCAGAAAGCCTGACCCGAGGAAGTAAATAATTGAAAGGATCTCTGTGCCAAACTGAAGATCATGCATACCTATCCCCTGAAATATTATGTTGCTTGCAAAGCGAGAAGATGCCTAATGCATTCTCAGTGTTTTGGGATTCTTAACCTTTTTTTTTTGCCATGAACTCCGCTGATGGTTTAGTGACTACTATGAACCCATAATACACGGTTGTGGCTTGTCTACATTTAAAATGGAAGGAAACGGTACATTTTGGTTAAAGGTCGGTGAGAATAAGATGCGATATTTACTCCTCCAAGTTCGTGGGCTTCAGTCTGCAAACACACGGGGAGTGCTACCCGGGACACGTTATGTTCTTTTTCTGCTCTTACTCCGTCACTACCTCTTTGTTCTCTCTCTCACCCCTTTGCTTTCTCCCTGCTCCCTTCTATTTTCTTCCTTTTCTCTCTCCTTTCCTCTCATTTTCTGTCTTTCTTCTGTCTCTCCTCCCTCTGGCTGCGTGTCCTCCCCTCCCTAAGTTACCGACGGCTTCTACGGGAGCCAGCTGACAGTGCGTTTGTCCGTAACTTAGCCTTGGCTGTTCTGTGGCTCTCAATGGCCCATTTGTTTGCTTCTGTGAAGGAAAAAAAAAAAAACTTTTCCAACCTACGAGTTCCGTTGTCTCCCTTGGGATCCTTGTTTGAATCTTTGCTGTAAGATTTTTTTCTCCCCCTTCTATGAAGTACCAAAGAAATAATTGCCTTATCGTTAACAAACAGAACCTGGCTCTTATCACCCCATACCCCAGAGCCTTGGTGCGAAAGTTGGGCCGTGCCAAGTGCATGCATTAACCTGATACGCAAAGCCCCTTTCAGAGCCAGTCCTTGGAGGACGCTCATTGAGGGCGTTTTTGTCGAGAGGTGGCACCGGGAAACCACTTCTTACAGCACTGGGTGCCAAAAGAGATTGGCTGGCGTTTACACCCCTGCGACAACAAAAAAGAGTGTATTTTCCTGGGAGGAACATTTTTGGATTGTTCTAATTGTCACTGGCAATGAGCGGTACTAGAAACTTGAGTCCGGCAGTGGCCTTGCTGGAGTTTTAAAGCATCCCTTGGCACACAGGAGGGCTTTTTGGTCCTGTGGGTGAGCTGTGGCCTGTAAAAGCAAACAGATCATGAAAGGGACCAGGCCTGGCTGCCCAAGTGGCCCTGTGGAAGGAGGTGACATGACCTGGAACCCAGACCGAGCTGTCGGTGTGAATTCCGAGTTTGTTTTTGGAGCCACCGAGGCATCCCAGGAGGGCTCATTTGCATCTAGGAACAGCCTCCTGACCCTGACCTGTTCGTGCTCTAGTGTATCATCTTCTGGCTGGATAGTGGCGTCTTCTCCTCGCCTACATCGATGGTATCATTTGCAGAGAAACCGAGTGTGAGGCTGGCCTCTTTCTGTTCCAGTCTAGTCTCAGAGCCACACAAATCCTGGTGTCTTTTGGCTGTTGAGACAAGGTGGGCACACCAGGGACCCGGGGAATCTTTGCATTGGGGTTGACTTGAATCGCCATCCTTTTAAAAAAATGTTTTCCCTGTTGGGTCTTTTTTGTTAAAATAAAATAAATAAATGCAAGAACTGCTCAGCAACATACACAAATGATATACGACATTGCATTGGCTTCAGATTCTGACAGCTAGTCTCGAAAGATCCTTGGGGAAGCTTTTGCTTGGGGGTGGGAGAAATCTTTTCCTTAAGCATTTCCCAGCATTCCTTCCAGACATCTGGTTCTCTCATTTTCTTTCTGACTTCTGTGCCTTTTTTTTTTCCAAAGGGGGGGGACAAAAAGCACACACACAACTCCATGACTGTCATTATTTTTTATTATTTTTAACCATTTAACTAAACGTGCTGAATGGTGATCCCACATGACATCTTGTCTAAAACTCGTTTGACCTTCAGAAGTGATGACCTTAACCAATTTTTACTGGCATGTGTCTTGACTTTATTACTCAGGAGACAGTTTATTTTTGTTTCTTAAAGAGAAAGTGAGCAAGAGAGAGTGACTTTTCTTAAGATCAAAGAAAAGGAAAGAGTGAGGAAGTTCTACCCACCCATCTCTACACTGGTGCAAAATTTTTCTCTTTTCCATCCTGTTTTATTAGTATTCTCAGTGTCCTTATAAAAGCATAAATAAACAAGGTGAAATCTCACCCATGCCTCCTGTAGCCACATTTCCCTCTTAAAGCATTTGGGTCCTCCTCTGTTTGTACTTTGAAACTGGATTGCTGAGTTGGAGCATTGTCTAACGTAACCATCGTATTATTTTCTTTGGCCTTGTATGAGTAGAGGCCAAATGGGTTAAATACAAAAAAAAAAAAAAAATGAATGAATAAATGCAAAGTAGGTGGATCAGCTTTATGCCCTAACTTTAGTAGGCGTGGTCCCAGTAGGAAGAACTAACTTTGCTACTATCTGTTCCCTGCTATTCCTAGTCTGTGTCACTAAAACCAAATGTAAGTAGGCAGAAAGGTGTGCAGTCGGTAGACGCCAGATACAGAGGCCCCAACATGGACTAAGCATCGTAAAGGAGTCGCTGTTCTCTGCCGGGATGGGGTGGAGTGAGAAAAACCAGCAGAAAGAGCAAGACGGTGCTACCTCCCTCTCCTTGCACCGAAGAGCCGGTTTGGGTTTCTGGCAGCATAAATCTCAGAGACCTGCAAGCTACTGGGAGAAAAGAATGTTTAAGCTGCAGCATTCTACCTGGAAATGAAATAATTCCCTGCTAGGTTACTTGAGGTGATGTGTTGCGAAGAACATGAGGGCCTCGACCTAGAGCATTTCTTCTGGGGTGGGGGCTTCCATAGGTGGCAGAGGTGTGCAGGGCGTCGTGATGTCAGGAAGGGGCCACAGTAAGTCAGAGCTAAGGAGCTGCTCTCTACTTAAAGCTGCTGCCCCCAGGGTCTCTTCTGTCTTGAGAACGTAGGTTCCGTTGATCTAGACTTTGCCACATGTCAGGAAATTTAATGATGGTTGGCCAAAGGCTTGACCAAGTCACCAGAAGTTTGTGAAGAAGCATCCTTCATTAATAGACCAGGCTAAGGAGGAAATCTCATGTGAGTGTGTGTGTGTGTGTGTGTGTACACACATACATATGTATGTGTATAGTTTAAAGTTTGGGTTGCTAGAGTGTCAGTAGATACCATTTGTGATAAGAATGACTGACTTACAGCAATTGGAAGCTCAGATTGATTCTCCATGTCTCCCCACCCTGACGCCCTTGCTCTTAGGCTATCACAAGTTGTCGAAGGCACATGATGCTACTGATTCAGTTAATTAATCAATTACCTGGCTGGTCCACAAATGTGCGTGAGCACCTTGCAGCATTCACACTCTGGTAGTACTTTGGGGGAGGGGGCAGGGATATGGTTAAAGGTGACAGGACGTGGCCTTGTGGCCAGGGAAACGTGAGCATTTATGCATTCCATCCAGGGCCACTGGTGTACTGAAGCACTCTTAAGACGCATTGTGGGTTTCTGGGGCTCACCCTTAGCCATCAGTTCTGGAAGTCATGTTGATACTGTGCCTGGGTTGTTCTTTCTTCCGTGGTCGCCATTATTTTCTTGGCCTACCCATCACAAAGCAGAGGTCACGGCATCATGACCTTTCCCCCGTGGAATGGACCGCCGGAGAAGTCACATGGCCAAGTTTGCGTCAGGGTCCACATTTGTTCCCTCTACTCTTTTAATCAGAATGCTCATTTAATTCTATTCCAGCACCTGTTCAGCAATTAACACCCTACGATTTGCATCTTACCCTGACATTTGCTATCTTTCCAATTAGTTTTTATATCAGTATAATTAGGTAGGGTTATTACAGTGCATCAAGCAGGGTCATGGTTATTCCCAAGCCTTTAAGCGCTTTCCCAGATTTGTTTAGGGAAGCCACTAAGGGCAAACGGTTGATTAGGATCACTGTTTTTCTTCTTCGTTCAGATCAGGAGAAAACTGTTTCCCCATGTGGCTCATGAAAGATCAGGGAAATATGTCAACGTATAAGAATTAGTATTATGTAGTTCATGACTTTTGGGCAAACTTACAGAGGATTATAAATAAGGTACACAAGGTGGATGTACTGCAGGCGGTTTCTACGTGGGGGCCGAGGCAAGGTCCTCTTGTCACTTGTGTTGGGTTATCAGTGCCATGGACAAAGGGAATATATTAAAGGAAATCGAAACCTTCAAAGTCAACTTTTCTCTCTCTGTGTGTGCGCATGTGTGCGAGAAATGTTTTCTCCCTAATTGCACAAGGAGATAAAAAAAAAAAAGCAAATGCAAAATTCAGCCAAGTATCTATATTTAAGCTTCAGTTTGATTTTGTAATTTTAACTTATTTTGGGAGTATCTAAAGAAACAAAACCCCCAAATCTTTACCCCCGCCCCCAAAAAAGTAAAATCAGAGGGCAGAAGTTTGCTGGACCTATTAGTATATCCGTGTACCATATCTGGATACTTGGAACAATGCTTAGAATTTATGATATGGGCTGGAGGCGTTGTTACCTGTTATTAAATGGAATTTTCAGGATAGGAGCTAATCTTTGAGCAGTTAAGATTTAAAGTATATGCCATTCAGTAACATATTATTCTATTATATATTATGTGTATATGGTATTTTCCCATATATGCCTATATCAAACTCATAGATTTTTCTCATAAATGTATAGGTATAGATCATACATAAATGTATAGGTCAAATTCCACTTCTCATCATACTGAAGTCCTGGGATTTTGAGAGTCGGTAATTGTTGGAAACAAACAAGGGCTTTGAAATGTTTTGGAAGAGTCTAGATTTTGGTGGGCCGGGTATCGTTTGGTATCTGACTTCCCCGGCTTGAAGGAGAGAGACGGCGGGATTGGCGGGGTGACAGAATGCTGCCTCTGATACAGTTGTTGGAGAAACAATGCCATGATTGATGGGGGATGTAATAATGCCAGGTTCCTCGGGGAGAGAATTTTACACTGTCTGATTTCATATCGACAAGGTTTTCTTTTACCTGTGATACAAGATTGCATGGAGTCATCTTGTTGTGGCTCGCCTTGATTTTTTTAATAGCGAGTGGAAATGTGCTTTGAGGGTAGCGTGGGTCAGAAAGCCAGGGATTCAGAATTGTTATAACCGGGGCACCTCGACTGCCTATCTGGGGGTGTCTGAAATGAGAAATCCCAAGGACTGACGTGGGATGCGCTGCATGTCTCTGCCTTAAGAAGCAAGGGAGGGAGGCAGTAGCAGGGTCGGGGGAGAAGACAGACGGTTAGAGCCGCAGACATAACAGAAGCTGCGTCCGCTCCGTCTCGGCGTTCCTTCTGCACTGTGTCTGACGTAGGGCAGACACTCAGCAGATACGACTTCAAGGAGTGATGGGGCCACTGGTGAGGGTGCAGGGGAAGTCGTTCTCGTCGGTTAATCCGCATCCGTGAACTGGGACCGTGTGTTTCAGTGTGACGTTTTGGGTCTTTGCTTAAATGTCATCTCGGTGATGCACCCATCCCCAATCCAGTCCTTCCTCACCCCCTTCTTGACTTGATTATCCTCATAACGCTTCACCAACTAAGAGGCCAAATATTTTACTCATTTATTTGTTGATCGCTCTGTCTATAGCCATCCCCTTTCTCCCACTACTAAGCTACAGAGATTTGTGTCTCTCTGTTCATTGGTTTCTCCTCAACATCTAGAATAATGCCTAACACATAGTAGGTATCAATGAATGTTTGTTTAATGAGTGAATAACAGAAGGTCTGTACCATGCAAGACTTTGCCTAATGCTTCGCAGAAAAGGTCAGCGGCGTGGGGAAGTTGGGAGTGTTCACAGCGCACGCTGGGAGCCAGGGGACGGGGGACGGCACTTTCTAGCATCTGTGTGCCTTGCTAGGACCACCTGTTTGAAATCTGGCAAACACCACAAATACAGAAAATGTCTCAGAGGCGGGGCATACGTACGTACATAAAACGGTGACTGTGTGCATTAGTGGAAAAGTTAAGAACCTTTTCCCATCTCAGCTCACACTTCATCTTTTTCTTAATAGATTTCCTCTTGGAATGCAAACACACTTAGTATAAACGAAAGGGCCTGTTTGCTTGGGAGATACCCACTCTGGGAAGAGAGCGAGAATGACAGAGAATCAAGCTCTGAAAGCATCAGGAATCACTTAGGTGATTTTTAACTTGGGACCAAGACAAATTTCAAGTTAGTTATTTTTCATTGCATTTTTCCTTGTATTCCCACCAACCCTTATTTTCATGTAAATTAAAAATACACTTACCCTAACGTTCCCTATACTGGTGAGTATGGTATGAACCTCAGTATGCATGTTTCTCTCTACGAGGCAAAGGCAAACTTCCATCGAAAATCTCTCTGGTACGTCTTACCTGTGGCTTCCTCTCCACCGACCCACGTTTGGATTGCAAGGGCAAAAATAAAACCTATTCCTTTAACCCACACCTGTGACACAAGAACTCTAGGGAAATGATATGCTTGCAAAGAAGTGGGAGAAGTAGAAAAATAAACAGGGCGTGCATTTTTCTCTTCTGCCTTGGAACGGGAGGGTCGGATTGGCTTCCTAAGGTGATGAAGTTTCCTTCCCCGCCTCGGTTTCCGAGCCTTGGGTTATTTAAAGGCTCCCTTTGTCAAGTCCCCGCGGCGAGGTGGGACGAGGTTCGCCGGGTGTGGAGAAGGCGCTCCACCACGGGACAACGCTTGCTTGGGCGTGTGTTTATGATCCATGGGATGTGTGATACTTCTGGCTGCGCACAGGTCCCAGAAATATGATAATACGCTGCTTTTAAAAAAAAAAGTCCACATATATTTTATTTTCCCTTAAGTCTACTGACAGATTGGAGAATTACCCCAGGGAGGATGACACTGAGTGGTAGCAATGAATGTGGACTTGGTGTGGCAAAGACACGTCCAATTCTTGCTCAAGGTCCTTGTTAGTCCACGGCACTGTCCCATAATGTGTCAGCTTATTAAAGACCTGCTGGGAAGCCGATGGGCATTTTAGGTGAAGTACCTCTGCCTTCGTCACGGCTGTGTGGCTGTGCTCACAGCACTGGGCTGAGCGAGTGTCATACTAGTCCTTGGTGTTTATTATTGGCAAGCTTTGAGAACTGAGGCAGGGGGAGAGATGCTTATGGGGCACCCAGGGGGTGAGGGCAGCATCTAAAGCCATTTGAAATGGAATTTAAAGCAAAGGGACCTAGAGGGACGTCCCCAACACAGAAAACGTGAAAATGGTTCTTGTCCTCATATTCCTCCTCCTCTTCCTGGCACTCCTTTTCCTCCTCCTTTGACTAGAACAAGTTGGCTGTTTCATAAACACAACCTAAAAATAAGAAACCATGGCATGTGTGAGTAAGAGCGAGATCAGCAACGTAATCAATAGAAATAATATTACCGACTGTATGCAATTTCCTTGGGAACATCCCCAAGTTACCGGGATGCAATTTCAATCACCGTGATAAATATAGTCTGCCTTTATCCATCAAGAGCTAAGCCCAGCAACTGCTGAGCACTTGCCCAGAGTCCGCAGCAGTGGAGTTATTAACTTTCGCTGAGAATATGAAGGTAAGGTTACCTTAGAGATAGATATGTACACGTGTGTGTATGTACCCGTCACACACCTGCATGTTTATATGCACACGTGCAAAACAAAGTTTATGTGTCTGTTTTCTGTAGCTACCGATATGTTTATGGGCTTTTTTAGTGTGGGCAGGTAAACAGCTACACATCAGTACCCGCTTCTGCCCACGCCTGTTAGGTCTCCATTCATGGAACCTTCCGGAAGGAAGGGGAGAAAGAGCCCCCCGCTCTGGGTCTGATGGGCCCGCAGGCATCAGGGAACGTTCTCTTCAGCGCCGTGCCCTCAGATCGAGGCAAGGCATTCCAAGATGTCATAAATAAATAAATAACATTTGCCGTTGTTTATAAATCAATTAATTTGTAAGTTGAAAGGTCATGCAAAATATTTAGAGCTCTCCGAGGCAGCTCTCAAGCTGCAGCACGGCGGCCGGGCGGCAGCTGTCAGGATCGTCCTCCCACTCGGTGCTCAGTTGCGCGTCGCTGGGTATTTTCTGCCGGGGAACGGGTGACCGCTTGATTAGTCGCTACTGGGTTTTGTTCAAGGGAGAGCTCTGCATGGTTGCATTTTAACACCTTCCCCGCTAAGCAGGAGGCCAGCACAGGGTGCTAAATTCCTGTCTGTGGCTGTCTGTGAAATAAATCTGTGTGTTGTGCCGTTCCAAGCTGTCAGCAGTGGTTCGCCCTGATGGGCCCCTGAAAGGAGTTTCCTTTCGGTCTGTGGAACAGTGAGCAGCCGCTAGGGAGCTGTCTTTAGCTCAGATTTCAGAGTTAGCTCATTAGACCAATAACAGCAGACACTCTCTTAAACATATTCACAAAGTTATATTATGAGAAAGGGGAAAAAAAATGCCATGGCCAGACAATGCTAATATTGGGTTTCCCCTTTCCTTCTGTACCAGCCTAGATAGGAGACAGAGGGCCTCCGTGACCGCAGGCTCTTTTTCCTTCTGGGTCCCCCTTCACTTTCCTTTCTGATGTGTGGCCTATCTCTGTGACAAGTTTATTTATGAAAGCAAAGTTTCTTCCCTTCCTGGCTAGGCAGTATCTCTCATCCATTTTCTCCGGTCTTTCTTAGTAGGAGTTTCAGCCAACGGTATCTGAAGTGGAGGGCGTCCAGCGAAATGATTATTTCATGTTCTGGCTTCTCTCCTTGTTCTTTAAATGCATGTTTTTCCTCTTGGCTTGTGATGTCGGCAATCTCTTCAGATATTTATGCGAGATTCATGAAACGAAGCCAGTCACTAAATTTCTGACTGGGGTGTTTCCCTGCAAAGCAATTTCAACTTCTGCTCTCTGTTTAACTTGTTCAACTCTTCTACTTTAAACATTCCAGAATTTCTCTACCTCTCTGCCTGGCTGTTACTGGCACACGATGGCTAGTCGTCTGTACCAGATACCACGTGGATGTGGTTTGCCAAGACTCTAGGATACTTTTAATTTGAGGGCAGTATTTGTTAGAGATTCACAGCCGGAAGAAGAAAACTCTAGCCAATACCCACGCTGCTAGTGTTTTGCAGTGTTCGCATTTCATTAAATGATCTCTACCTTTTAGATGATTATTTCTATGATAAATACTTTAAAATAATTTTAAAAAATCTAATTCTTTTTGGCAGATGGATACTAAGGACGTGCCTGCTTTATAATTCTTGTGGTTATTTGTCATTATGATGTGTGATTTGATTTGTGTCTGGTAATGCTCGTTTTACAGTAACCCATAGATCTGTCTTCAGAATTCCCTGGTGCTCACTTGTATAGAACACGCTGAATACATTCATACTTGGCTTTAGCACAAAAATGATTCTCTTCTTTCTGGGAAAAAAAAAAAAGAATCTTGGGCAAAGTGTGTTCAGCTATTGTGGAGTAACTCAAGGAAAGGCAAAGAAAGAGCTGAATAACTTTTTTCCTTTTTTCGTGACAAATTCAAACACCCACTCCATGTTGTTTTTTTTTTTTTCCCTTTTACTCATGGATAACTTAAAAATGGCTCAACTTGAAATTTTCCATGTGTCCAGGAAAGCTCCTGGGATTTCTAAGGATATGTAGGCAGGAAACACTTCAGAATATATAAGCAATCAAAAATTTGTTTTTGGTTTGTGAGCATGCTGTACAAAAAATATCACAAACTTCTTGGCTTAACTATTTTTTGCCTCTAATTTTATACATGCATAGCTTGTATTGTTATTGTGTTTATTTTTGTTTTAGTTTTTTTTTTTTTTGAGAGGTCAATAAACCGGGCTAGGAGTAATTTGGTTATTCTAGGGGTAGACAGTTAACTACATATTTCTATATAGAGTAACTTTTTTTTTTTTTTCCCCTTTCTGTTTAGTTTCTAAGGAAACAAATGCCTGGGATATGAAAAGCAAAGATGCTAAAATGCCGCTAATTTACTATGGGTATTAACATTTCAAGCAAAAGGAAAGAAATAAAATGTGAAGCCTTAATTTCTTCTCCTGACAGCACCCACCCACCTTTCAATAGAGAATTTTTCTCTATTAATTAGTTGTCTCAGTGGCTACTTTGGCCATGAACTTAGTTGGTTGACGGGCTGAATACTGTCTGAGTCCTCAGGTACCACCTGGTCTGTCTCTGTGGCACTGACAGGCCGACTCTTTGCTCTTAAACAGTAGCTTAGGCATTAATTTAATGGGCGTGGAACATGACCTTACCAGGTCCTCCTCGGCTGAGGTTTCTCGCGGTGATCAAGGCAGAGCGTGTTTTGCAGGGTTAATGGTCAAATGCAGACTAGGACGAGAGTGAAGGGAACTGTAGTAAAAGAAGGAGAAAAACGGGTGACTGCAGACATTATTATGCACAGTGTGATTTTCTGTAGATTTCCCGAGGACTGGCCTGGTGCTTACACAGAGGAGAGTATGTGTGCTGTAAATACTGCTTGTGAAAAACAGACTCACACCCGCGTATCGCTTAAGTCCAGCTTGGATGCAATTGGTGAAAACTAATATTGACCCCGAAGATCTCCCAGGCCCTTGCTGGTCACGATGATTGCATCGGAATTGGGGACAGAGTCTCCCAAGTGGATTCAAATATTAGCCTCTGCGAGCAGCCCAAATGTAGGACATTTGAAACTATTTCACTTGGAAACTATGCAGTGATGTCTTCTTTTTCCGGGAAAAACGCTGAGATATCTGGTCAAATTATGTTTCAGGGAAACCCACGGTGCTGTTGTGCTTTTCGAGTGGCAGCAGGAGACGTTTGTGTGTGTCACCGGCGGCTGCTTTCTCCGAGGGGGTTGTGTGAGTGCAGAAGTTGCCAGCGTATGGGAAAGGGATGGTTCTTTAGCGATCAAAATCCGAGTCTGACCGAGGAATAATCCAGGGTGATCCCAACACTGCAGCCTGGCTCCCGCCCCCCGGCTTGGAGGCTAAGTGTGGGCTCCGAACCCCCGTGCGGGCATGTCGACTGTCACTGTGTTTTAGACAGTTTCATGTTCTCGGTGTAACCCATCCGTAGCAGCCTGGATTCGTGCTTTTGTTTTCTAAATGGGGCTGTTTTAGTTTTCATCCATTTCTTTACATGTCTGTATTTTTTTGTTTTTGTTTTTACAAACGGAGCTTGGGTTAGATGATTTTTCAAAAAACAGCCCACATGAAATAGAAGAGAACAAACAGTCAACCAACGGCAGCGCTGGCAGGAAAACACGATGAAACAAGGTGTGTCTCTGGTTTCCCAACGGGCGCGGCTACCAGAGTGATTCACGTTTCATGAATGGAGGACGTCAGGGGACACGGGGGTGTTCAGGGCCTCACTCAAGGCTGGGGGGTGAGTCAGTGCGGGCGGCAGGACACACCGCCTGGCGTCCCATCTACTCACCAAAAGGCCTGTCTCTCTCCCTGATGACCCAATCGTTTAGAACAGCAGGGTGGAAATGGTCAGATTGCAGGAAGGGGGCTCCGAAGAGCAAGGAGGAACAACAGTTCTCTTTAAGTTATACTCCCTTTCTCATTGAGATGATTTCTATATTAACTCAATAGCCTTGCTACCGTGGCTGCCCGGGGGAGCTGGCCCCTTCTGTAACAGAGAGAACAACTTATTTATGCCTTCTGGTGAGAAGACGACACCCTTATCTCACATAAAGGTGAAAATGTAGGTATGGTTTTCCGATAGTGGCTCCATCAGATCGTGGACCGAAAAGTGCGTGCCCAGTGGGTCCTGCTGTATTCAATATCGCCGAGTCCCACGCCCTCTGAAGGGAAAAGAGATGACTGTGGTTCTGGGGAGACAGAATGCAGAAGTTAAAATGCTATTTCCAGCCCCTTAGAAACAGGGGGAAGAGGCCTTGGCATTGTGCCCCGTCTCACGAAAGCCAACATCAGCCTTGCTCGTGGCTTCTGATTTTCGCTTTGAAAGTGTCCCTGCTGAGCACACTGGCAAGGAGATGGTGTCACGGAAACGTGATTAACAGGATGACGTAGTTTTCTCGTCAGTGAGAATATGGAAGGCTGTTTATTTAAACATAGGCTCACAGGGAATAATGCAACCAAAAAAAAAAAATAATAATAACCAACGAAAACCCTATATTCATGAAGATGTTCATTCCATTGTTTATTACCTAGAATAGCAAAGACCAAAGACCTGGACAACCTGACAGTTTCGTAAGAGGAGAACGACTAAGCAAATGATGGCATAGCAATTTGATGCACTGTTATACAGCCACTGAAAAGAATTGTGGAGGCTGTCTAGCAACGTGGAAAAATGTTTGGTAAAAAAAGAGAATGTGTGTTGTAGAGATATATATGCATATTATACATATGCATATATGCAATTTACATATGTAAAATAGATTACTACTGTATGAAATATGCCCGAATATGTGCATGCAGGAAGCAGAGAAGATAAAATAGTCCGTGGTTAGGGTGGTGTGATTAAAGCTCTGGGTCTAGTTTTTCTTTTCTACTTTTCCCCCCAACGCCTAACGTAATTACAAGCAATGTTTCGGAGAGCTGTCACCTGGATCATCTTTTTGATAACCTGCCCTAGAGTATGTTTTAACTTTTTATTCCCATTCTGGATTTGTCTTCGTCCAGGAATTCTTTGCCCTTGGTGCAAATGAGTCTTTATTCTGCAGAAAGGGAATTTTTTTCTTGTGCTGGGGAGGAATCAGACAGCATGCCCATGGAGACAGCTTCAGAGAGGCCCTGACCATTTTGAAATGGCAAATGAAATTGCGACTGCGTTGAGAAAAGGCTCATGTTTTGAAGTCACTGTGTCAGAGCACGTGTCTTTCCTAGTGTCGTTTAAAACTCTTTCTATTAAACACTTTCTATTAAACATCTTTCTAATGAAGATAGAAAATACCTCTTACAAAAAATATTACCCAGATGTTCTCCAACATCCGGGTAACTTCTTAGCAGCATTCCACAGGCTTTTTCCATGACCTGGTAGAAAGCACAGTAGACAAAGAAAAGAAAATCTTGAACTTCAGTTTGATTTTTGCCATCGAACTTGTGTTCCTGGGCAGGTGGTTCTTCCTCCTTGTGCCTCAATTATCTTCTTGTCTCTTGTCTACCTCAAAGGAATACCCACAGTCTCATGGGGCGGTTGTGTGTGGATCTCATTATTCTGGATAGATGAAGAAATTCAAGATAATTCTGTTTTATTCTTGACGATCAGGCTCTATATTACGGGGTGAGCGAGGGCACCCGTGTTATGAAGGGCAGCCCTGGTTATGAAGTTACTATTTGGAATGTTGAGGACCTTGGAAAGTGGCTTTTAGGAGGCTGTTGTGTTTTGAAAAATACGTGATTAATTTTGGTGGAATAGTTTTTTAAAGGCAACATTATATAAGCAGCCACTTTGATTTGATTTGATTAGATTTTTACAAATTTTCAAAATTTTTTTTAGAGGGAAAGGGTGTCTCACTCTGCGGCCCAGGCTGGAGAGCAATGGTGAGATCATAGCTCACTGCAACCTCAGAGTCCTGAGCTCAGGTCACCCACCTTCCTTAGTCTTCTGCGTAGCAGGACTATTGGCATGTACCACCAAGCCTGGCTAAGCTTTCACAGTTTTTTTTTTTTTTTTAGAGATGGGGTCTTGCTGTGTTACCCAGGCTGGTCTCAAAATTCTGGCCTCAAGCAATCCTCCTTCCTCAGCCTCCCAAAGTTCTGGGATTACAGGTGTGAAACACCATACCCAGCCCCACTTGGATTTTAGCTATATCTCAGTAGTTGAAGTAACTTGTACTTTGAGTACAATTTGTAAGTTGGACATCAGCATAAATCATATAAAATTCTACCCTGTTCATTTTTTCTTGCAATAATTTTTACCAAAAGTAGCCAGTTTAAAGGTAGATCTTTCATTGGGGTCAAAATTTTGTTCCTGGAAGACACAATGTAGGAAAGACTTGTGAGTATTAGAACCAATAGTAACAATAAAAACTCTACATGTAGATTTTTATTTTGAGTAGTTTTAATTTTTTTTTAAAGAAAAAACATGTCACTGTTGTCCTCAGGCCTCTGGACATGGGGATCACACTAATTCAACAATTAAATGACACCTAGAAGTGAAAATCCTCCATGCAGTGGAAGGAAAAGGCCTCTCCTAACGAGATAGAGAACAAAGATGAGGGAGTGTCAGAGACAAAGAGCTTGGGTATAAACTGCCCCCGGTCCCCTGAGAGCCCAAACTCTGGCTGGCAAGAGAGAGCACTTTGGTTAATCCCTAATGGTTCTCTTGGTGCTTCTCCAGAGTGATGATTTTTTAGGAGAAGGCTGTATAATAGTCCTGATCAGAGGACGTGTGAATTTGGTGGCGGGAAGGTCACTAATGTTTGCCCTCTCAGTTTGCAGCAGCTGTGCCCAGCACCTCTGTCTGGGGTCACAGGCTGAGACCTCTTTATATCCACCTTGAGGGCTCTTCTGTCAGAGTTGCCCTGAACACCTTCCGGGGGTGCCTCTTAGAGGGCTTCCGATTCCGAGCTCGCCTGCGGCCAGGGAGAGGGTCCCCTACCCCACACGTGCTCCCATAGAAACCACTGTGCAGGCTCCGTCCTCCTGAAGCCGGATCTGATTCCAGAAGTTCCAGCGCAGGAGACTGATTTACCTGTGGCTTTGACCACATAGGGATAATTGTAAATGACCTTCATCTCCCTCATGTGGGGAGATGGTTGGGAGTAGCAGGGAAAGAGGAAGCTATCAGAGAAGTTCTGAAAATTCCTGCTCACAGAAAACAATTGAGCAGCAGTGATTGGATAGGGATGGGGAAGAAACAGCAGCAGCAGCTGGTGGGAACATTCAGCTCCTTCTAGAAGGGCCTAGAAGTTTCTGGCCACTTTTTAGCAGGTTTGCCCAGAGGCTTGGCGCCCAATAAATACTTAGGTATTCATTGCACAGGTCACGCAAACCCTGCAGCTCCAATTTTACCCAAAGTTCCAAAAGACTCTGAGGGTGGGAGCGTAGTTGCCTAGGGTGGCAACTCAGAACAGTCTCTTGGAGGACAGCTGGGGACCACATGCCTTCCCCTGACTCCTTGTCTGCAAAATGAGGCTGAAAACCAGGATGAGACCTTCCCCCAGGTGAGAGCTGTCTGGGAACCGTCCGGGGGGGCCACCTGCTCGCCTGCCCAGGGCTGGCTATCTCGTTGGCGTCCAGACTGGATCTGTAACCACAGGCAGCCACACTCTGACTTTAGAAGATGCTCCACACCCAGGGGGAGAGACGCAGCCGGCCCATTATTACCCTCATTATTTATTTCTCACCCAGCACTCCAAAGCCTGCAAGGAAAAGAAGTCTAATTCCCTCCGCATTTCCATCCTGCAATATTTACTCCGAGCCCGAGCCTCTGCCTGTTAATGTTCTCTCCGAGGAGCTCCACTTGCTTTGAGGCAAGCACCGCGGGGAGATGGAACACAAAGGCAAAAAAGGAGGCTGGGAAGTGCTCAGCCCCGAGCCCTGGTGGCGAGCTGAGCCGGGCCTGGCATAATTTACACACCTTACCTAACGTGCAGCACATGTCTGGGATACAAAAGGCCTTCGGTGCCCGCGGAGCTGGCGGCCTCGCAGCCGGCCTGCTGGGAGCGTGTCAGCAATACTCTTAATGATGACAAAGTAGTTCATCAATAATTTTTCCCCCCTCACACCCTTTTCCAAGAATCGAGCAACAAAATAAAATCCATCGCCCATCACGCCCACCCTCTGCCCGGACCTGCCCACCCCCAGCAGGCTTCTCCTGTAGCCCTGGGCAAGGAGGCCACAGGCGCGGGCCACATGTGGGCACCTTCCTGGGCTGACACCTGCTGTCCTTTCAGGCAGGGTGGCCCTGGGTCCCCAGTTTCCTTTTTCCGAACTCATCGTTCACTTTGTGCTAAAGTCGCGTGATGCCGAGGTGTTTCTGGGTGTTGTGCTTCAGAAAGGGAAGCTCCTTTGTCTGTCACCCTAATCTTAGTGAGTTCAGTGTATTTCGGTTCCCTGTCAACCCACCTTCCCTCCTGTCTCTGGGGCCCCTTTGTGAACTCCGTCATTGGGATCTGGAGGCTGCTTGGGGAAGGGAAAATAGGGAGAAAGTTCTTTTTAAAAATGTAAGCAAACTTACTTTCCTTTAGACGCGATCCTTGTTTAAAGGAGAAAGGCTATTCAAAATTATAGACATCGTGAGGGCAAAAAAGAGCCCGCCCGCTAGGACTCACCATGAGTAATATTTGGTTATTATGTAGATATCTATCCAGTGAGATGCTAATAGGTATCTGAATAGATATCTTCCAGGTAGATCCCTTTCCATCAGCCTCTTTTCCTTCCGCCTTCTCATCCTTCCTCCTTTATCTCTCGATATATGTAGGTTTTTTTGAAAGGTAGGAGCCAGTCTTATGAGACAGGGACCCGTGTCTACCTTGCCATCCCGTTTGGTCCTGGATGAGCAGCTTGGCAGGACTTGGCAGGATTTGGCCCTTAGAAGACCCAGAGAGCCATGGCCAAGCCCAGTGCCTGACAGTACGCACTTGCGACTCATTGCGGGGTGTTTTAGCACATCCTTTTGGGTACCCCGAAGGCCATGTGGTTGGTTCGCATGCCAGGAATGGTGTATTAAAGACGGTGTTCTATCTGAAGTTTATGTCAGTGGTTAGGACACCCTTACTGAGTAGGTTCAACTTTTACCCCAACCTCCACTCCCTTATTTGAATTCGTCGCTCACTTTCTGTGGCATGACCATCGAATTTTTCTTTGTTTATTGGATTAGCTCCTCAGCTGGCATTTTTATGGTTATGTTATGCCTGTTGATTGTTGTTGGCTAAAGAGCAAACGCCTGGCTGATGTCCACAGGGAAGAACAATTTGCAAACGTATTTTATCCTTTTGTTGATATTTCAGTTCCAAAGGCTCAAGGTTAGTTTGCTTAACTGATGCATTATCCCTTGATCCCAGGTGTTTCCATATGACAGCGTTGTCTGGGCTTCACTCCCTGGTGTGACATTCGAGACTGCTAGGATGTATGAAACACTAACAGTTCCGTGTATTAGGGGTTACAGAACCAAGGTACGGCCAGTTGATTAAAGGAACAAATGAGTAGTGAGTTTATTTATGTGTCAGCAGAGGCTAGTTATTGAGTTTGTATTATTCTTCTTATACAATGTGGCCTCAACACTGGTGGACATTTTTGCTGGTGGTGGCTTCCAGGGTGTAAGTCTGAGACAGTAGTGACCATGTCTTTCCCCAAGACTTACCACTAGACCTGAAATATGTTTGTGCTTCATAAACGCCACTGGACGATGCCGATGATGATGATGGTGTAGCTAGCATTTGGGTTGGTTTGCAATTGGGCAAGGCAAAAAATGTGATGCCCGGTGACAAAACCATACACACCACCACTTTTGCTTCCCTTTGACAACATAAAGCCAAACAGAAGGCTGGGCCCATCCCAAGTCCCTTGTGATAGTAGGATTTGGGAGCAAGGACTCAAAATGCCAGACTCTTATCGGACTATAACTTAGGAGATTCTAGGACTCCACAAATATCCTGGGACGATAAAATTGTGATTTCTGCAATTTTCATGGCTGGCTTCTGTGAGTTTCTGGCTGTTCCGTTTTCCACCAGGGGTAGGCGGGCCCATTGTTTTTAAGGTGCTGGTGCTACTGAAGTGAGTTCCGAGGTCACGTGAAGCGGGGCGAGTCCATTTCAGAGACTTTGTCTGGATGTCTTGGTCCGAATGGGAAGGGCCTTGAGCCACACAGCTGGGAATAAAGAGCTTTAGTGAGAGGTGGGCAGCACCGAAAAAGATAAGGAAATAGAGGATTGCTGAAGCATGTGATAGGGAAAGAACCAGACAGAGAGCTGGGTGGGCAGACTGAACAAGACAGGAGAAGAAAGGAGAGGAGAAACTCTTGCAGAAGAATGTGTGTGAACATGGGGGAAGGTTTGGGAAGACGAGAGACAAAGACAAAAAGAAAAAACATGATCCAAAGTAAGAACATAAAGGAAATCAGAATCCATGTAGAAAAATGAAGAAGAAAATTGAAAACTCTGATAGAGAGATACCAAGATTGCAAAGGGGTGAAAAGAAAAGGGATGGAAAATGAATATAGGAAAAAAAAAAAAGTTGGAAGTTCTCTTTGGAGGAGATAAACAGGACATTTGTCAGATGAGAATTTTCACGAGACATGCTGCATTTGTTAGCTGACTCCAGGCAGAGAGGGCTGGGAAATTCGAATATATCTTTATATGATGAGTTTCAAAAAAATATTATTTATTTATATTTTTATTGGCACCCAAATCCACGGACTGCAAACCAAATCATCGTGGAAAGGTGTCTTGAGGAGAAGAAAATAGACAGAAATGATTGTGGCCATAGATTGTTTTATATTTTCCATTTCAGGGACAATTTAATAACGATTTGGCTTTGATGCTTTTATTTATTTTGCTTCTTCTTCTCAAGGGCCTACTGGAGGCCTGACTGTTTTGCTTGCCTGTTAGTGTTGTTTGTTTATAACTAAGAGGGAACCTAATCTTTTACTTGAGTAACATCAAGCTAATTTTCTCCGGGATACTGAGTTTTTCTCTCTTTCTTCTCCAGCTTTTCTGCAAGGAGTTGGCTGCATGTCAATCTCTTCCTTTTCTTGAAACGTTTTTTTCTTCCTCTACTAGTTCCTCGCTGGTGCTGATCGAGTGGGTCCCACTATTTGTTTATTCAAAGAGCCATGATGGTGACGGGCGTATTTCCTGTATTGTGAAATCTGAACTCATCTGCACTCTTGTAACGAGATATCAATCTTTTGTGTAATGCCAGGTACTGCGCTTAATTGCCCTCTTGTAATGTGTTATCCCTGAGATGATAATTTGAGTTATTTCTTTGTTAACCTTTACACAGCCAATAACAAATTAAACATCATTATCTGAGTTTAAAATAGGCTGTAAATCTCTAAGCCCTGGTAATACTCAGACACTTACAACCAGGGAGTCATAAAATGACATTAAATGACACCGTGAAACACAACCCCGAAAGTACTGCAAATAAATGGGGAGAAAGTAGAACATCGCCAACAGGAGTTTACATGGAATAATCCGCCTGGATTACGATGCAGAGATTATTCAAATTGCAGCTGTTTCACCCTAAAATGCACTTTCTTAATCTTTCTTCCTACCACCTGCGTCTCCTTTAAGACTCCACAGTCCTCCTTCACGAGCGGCTGGAAATAGTGCAAGGAAGCCTGGGTTTGCTTCCGCTGTAGAGCTGGCGTCCCCCTCTCTTTCTAATGATGTCCTTGTCTGTTTTCTTTCACACCCATTTCGTCCCTTCTCTTCTTTTCCCTCCCACTGCCTGACGTTGTAAGTCCTATCTCCCTCCAGACACTGTGGGCTGTGCACAAAGAGAATTATGTCTCTACTTAATTATTTTGCACAGTAGATGCGCCATGACCCAGGGATGGCGATGGCGGTGCGGAGGGGTGGGGAAGAGGCATAAATACACGTGCAGAGGAAACTGCTTTTGGAACCAACAGCAGATTCTAACTGAGCCTTATGTATCCACTGATGGCCAGAGAGAGAGAGAGACTGCCTTCTCCAAGGTAGTGTTGAAACTGTAGTTGGTGGTAGAATAGGACTAGAACTTGGGCTTCCAGCCCCCAATTTGAATGCTCTTTCTGTCATACCCCATGTCAGATGCAGATGGTTAGAATTGGTCTGTTTGATTAAAATAATTTTTTTTAAAGATTGTATGAACTGTGGTATTAATAATAATCTGAGGGAATGCAGCTCTGGGATCTACTGATCTCAGCGGAATGAAACCATAGCATGAAATAGAGTGTGTTTTGGCACGGCATGGGCAGGAGGAGTGGGTTGCATTATACAACCTGTAAGTACCCAGGATTGGAGCCTATCCTGGCTCACAGGCCGTCTAATAAAACATTTCTGGTTTTGTAACAGTTATTGACACTTCTCGAAAAAGTTTTCTTCTAAAACTCAGTGTGTTCCTAAAAATAATGGGCTTAGTCAACATTCTCATACACACGAGCATGCAGTTATACATAGTATTCCCCCACAATTTTTTAGATCTCCTTGTTAGCTGTGGTTAGATCCCTAATGTTCCTCGTTCCCAGTGACACAGGTGCACTTGGGTTCTCTTTTTCTCACGCTCTTACCCTCTCTTCTTCTTATTATCTTTGGCAGAAATTTTTCTACTTTACATTTAAATTATTTATTCTACTTGTCAATTTTGCTTAATTATGGTCTGCTTTCGTCTTTGTCCATACCATCTTCCTGCTTTCTGTGTGTTTATTTCACTTTCAAGTTTCTTGGATTGAATTTTTAGTTTATTTTTTAGCCTATTTTTTTTTTTTTTTTAAATCAAAGCATTTTGGGCTATGCATTTTCCTCTGTGTACCATTTTGGCCATGAATTTCTATGGGTTTTAATGTTTTCCTTTCTGATTGTCATTTGTGTATGAGGACTCAAATTGCAGTTTTGATTTCTGAGTGACGGATTTGTTAATCTAATTTGATTTGTTAAAGAGATTATCTTAAATTATTGAATTTTGGTTCGAACAATGTGATTTGGACAATTTCTGCCTTTTGGGATCCTGAAACAATGCAATTTTGTTAATGTTATTTATATCTTCTGCAGCCATATTTATTTTGAGTCTATTTTGTCTGCCAAAGAGCAAGAGGAGTATGTTAAAATTTCTAGCTGTAATTATTTTTCTGCCAATTCTTGTAACTCTAATACTTTTAAAATTTATATATTTTGATGTAATGTATTTATATTTATAATTCTAATACTTTTAAAATGTATATATTTTGATGTAATATATTTATATTTATGATTACTATCTATTATTAACATGTTAGCTCTTTTTTCTTTTTATGAAATTAATCTTTTTATCCAGTTCAGTGCTTTTTGCCATTAGCTTTATCTGCTATTAATTTTGTGATCTCTGTAATAACATAAAATCCATCTATTTTTAGTGTGCAATTCACTAATTTTTAATAAATCGTGGAGTTATGGGACATCTGAGTGTTCTTCTTTTAAACAGCATACAGTTGGATATATTTTGGATCTAATGTGAATATTTCAATCCCTTTATAATAGCAGAGTTTAACTTATTTACATTTATTGTTGTAGCTGATACCTTTGATCATGCATCTATCATCTTGTTCCATTTTTATTTCCTTGCCATTTTCTTTATCTGCTTTCTTTTTGTATACAGACCTTGTTTTCTTTATTCTAAATCTTCTCAAATATTTTGGAATATATATATCTTTTTAAAATTTTACTATTGGCTAAAATTTTTTCAGAAATATTTCTTAGCCTGTATTTCTGTTATTATCATTCATGAATGAAATGTCATCTTTCTATTTGACACAAATGATTTTGCACAATTTTGCCTTCACATCATCCCTTTTCTCTTTTTTCTTATGCCATTTCTTCATCTTTTTAAATAATAAATTTGGTTTTCATATACACCTTAATGTAATTGTATCAATTTTTTCATCATATATCTTCCTCTTGAATATTTTTAATATTTATGTTTAAGTTTTATAGCCACATTTATATTGATTATTAGGCCTACCTCTATTTTAATTGGTTTCATTGTCCCTCACAAGTCTCTTCATATTAAGATATCTGCATTTTTGAGTTTTTATTTTTGTTTCATTTTTCTGGAGTTAGATTGCATCTTCAATAATCTTGTCGAGAAAGATACATAGGTGTTGTATTTTCCGACACTGAACATCTAACAGTCTTTTTCAAAGTTCTTCGCTTACAAAAGCTGTAAAATTCTTGGATCATACCCTTTTCTACTTAAAACTATTTAGACTTTGCCCATTGTAGTCTAGCATTTAATGTGGAGATGGGAAAGTCAGGTAATACCTTGATTTTCATTGATTATTCCTGATACATAATAAACTTCTGAAATCTGCATGTATTTCTTCAACTCAGAAAAATATCCATTGCATTTTTTGTGCTTCTTCCATTGCATTTCTTTGTCCTCCCTCTCTGTGCTCTAAGAGAGCGTCTTAAGCTGTGCTCCAGCAGTCATTGTTGTTTTTTCCTGGTCGCCGTGTGGTGGATGGGTCGGAAGGTAGCTTGAGACAGGCTGTAACAGAAATGCAACTAGGGGCGCACCTTAAGGTGGCTCTTCCAGAGGTATAAAGTAAATTAGCATGGCTCAGACCAGGAGGGTGGTGAAATAGATGGAAAGAAGTGGATGAACTTGAGATACATTTTGGAAGTAATTTTTAGCGTTGCTGTGAACATCCTTCTTTTTTGTTGTCTCCCTGGGTCTCGTAATAAGAAGGTAGGAGAGACTGCGTAGGGGCTGTTACCTGGAGGTCATTTTGAACCAGACTTCTGCTAACAGATGTGACACATTTGTAGGGAAGAGGAGGCCTAATTGCTAGGCATTTGCAAAGTGCTTAAAAATTCACACAGCGATGCCTCCTTGGAGCCTCTTACGCAGGAGTGGTCGACAGTGCCTAGAGATAAGAAAAGTAAGGTGCTGGGTGGTCCAGTGGCTGGCTTGAAGTCACCTGTTAGTTAGTAGCAGAAAATCATGACCTCATCTTCTGCTTTTTAGTGCAGTGGACTGTGTACTTAGTATGTTCAGAGCCTTTGGTATCTATAAAGACCCTGGAATTGTCACTGGGCTGGGGTCAGGGGCAGAGAGAGGTGCTGGGTCAATTCAGCACACAGGGCTCGTCCCTGTCTCCCCCACATTGACCAGTGCAGCCCCCCTTTTGCCTATTATGTTCTTGTCATTTATAGATATACATTTTTTATTTAAAGAAATTCTGTTGCTAAACAGTAATGTCTGGAAACCATTTCGGGATGCACGTGGCCTCCAGCCTTTGGGCTTGATGGGTCCGTGGCTTTAATACAAAAGACACCCGGCTCCTCTCCACTCTCTTCATCTGGATTCCGACGGAGTGCGCCACCGAATGGAGGTGGCCTGACAGCCACGCGCGGTCCCGAGAGTCACAGTTCAGCTCCGCTGAGCTGGGATTGGGAGAGGGCTCCCCGACCCTGCGCCGCGTCTGCGGCAGCCACACGCCGCCTCTCACTCCACACCCGCAACTTGCTCCTTCCGTGTGACGCACTTTGCCCCTTTTCTGCTTCTCCATTCTTTCTTCTCCTTACATTTTCCTCCTGTGATTTCTGTCCGTATTTTCTGGCATCCTCCAACTCGGCTTCCTTCCATTTTTCCTTTTCTAGACTGCTGTCCGTGAACTCCCTTCCCTTCCCACCCCCCCCCCCCCCCCCCCCCCCCCCCCCCCCCCCCCCCCCCACCCCAACCAACACAAAAAGAAAACAAACCATAAAAAAACAAAAAAAAAAAAAAAAAAAAAAAATAAATTAAATAAAAAAAAAAAAAAATAAAT
>CAUYRT010031981.1:0-40924 GCA_963574885.1 Lepilemur ruficaudatus | reverse complement strand
ATTGCTGTCTCATGCAATTATAAACAGATCCTGGAAGTTATGGAAATTTTTTTTTAAGTTAGAAAGTGGGTTCAGGCCGGACGTGGTGGCTCACGCCTATAATCCTAGCACTCTGGGAGGCCGAGGCAGGTGGATCGCTCACTGTCCGGAGTTCGAAACCAGCCTGAGCAAGAGCGAGACCCCATCTCTACTAAAAACAGAAAGAAATTAATTGGCCAACTAAAAATATATAGAAAAAAAAATTAGCCGGGCATAGTTGCACATTTCCTGTAGTCCCAGCTACTCGGGAGGCTGAGGCAGAAGGGATTGCTTGAGTCCAGGAGTTTGAGGTTGCTGTGAGCTAGGCTGACACTATGGTACTCTAGCCTGGGCAACAAAGTGACCCTCTGACTAAAAAAAAAAAAAAGGAAAAAAGAAAGTGGGTTCAAAAAAATGCGTGAAATTACTTTTATGTACTCTTCTCAGCCTGTAATTTTTTTAAAACAGCATACCTTTAGCAAAATTGTATTTATAATTTTATAAATCCTAAGGCACTTGTTTTATACTTCTAACAAACTGTATTCTATTTTTCCAATTTCCATGTGATTGCAGTGGCATCACTTTTATGTCTCTTACCCTCACTTCGCATTCCTGTGTTCTTATTTATGTTTTTTGTTGTTCAGTCGTTTCTGTATACTTGCCTAGTGTGTTTCTTTCACACCATCTTTTTCTTCTCTGAATGAAATCCAGACCTTCTGGGTACCTCTTCCCTCCTGGGATGCTTCTCCTGCCCTAAACTAGTTTGTCTGTTGACACAGACCCTCTAGTTTTACTTACATTTATTGCTCCTATTGCTTTGTTGCTCTGATTTTCATACACATTTGCTTTATGTTAATACCCTTCCCTTGCCTCTTTATATTTCAGTGGTGTGTCTTTCCAGCCTTATTTAGAAAATTAGGCCCTATAACTAGTGTTTACACATAAAGAGGGAAAATGAGATTTTTCTTTATTTTTTGAAGGAGGTTTAGAGTTTTTATTTTATTTTAAACCAGATGGATTTATTTTATCCTGTTCTGCCATTTCACTCTTCCAAATTGATTTTAAATCAGTGATGGTGTTTTTCAAGGATTAATTTTTATTACATCTTGATTTTCATGTTGTGTTAACCTTTTCCTTCCCCTCAGCCAAAGCATCTTGTTCCTTTTTATCCTCTCCATTTAGCTTGCTAGTTTTAATAACCTGGCCTCTCCGGTCCTCATTTTATCCTCAATTTCCCGCCATTTTTACCTATGTGGGGTTTTTTTATTGCTCTGCTATCCTTGCTTCACCTTATATCTTTTCTTCTTCTATAATTATTATTGAATCCATGACACCTTCCCAAAATTCTGCTAACAAAGAATGCTGGGAAAGGAGAAATTGGGGAAAAAGGAAATTTGCAAGGAATGTTCTTTGCTGAGCATTGGAGGAGGTCTGCTTGGATTTTTAAATTCTGCTGATTTCCATCCTCCAGAGTTGTGCAGTCATCATTCTGGGTAGTAAGGACGTGCAGGAAAGGGTTCAAATAGACTAACACTGATCCTTAATTGGAGGTGATAATCCCACATATAAACTTTCAGGAGGGAAAGCAATCCTACATTTATAGCAGGTAAACTCAATCGTATCCATTGACCGGTAGGCTGGGTCAGCTGTGTGCTTATGCGCACACGTGTGTGTTTGTGTGTGTGTGTGCTGTGAGCAACGTTGGAGGTGGGGGGAGGAGGGGGTGATCTGTGGTCAGCCCCTGTTGCTCTCAGTGAGTCTCAGGTGGTTCCTGCTGGCCTGGAAAGAAATTGGCATTTGGGTCAGAATAAAGACATATCCTATAACCCAGCAGTATTAGTTTGTCTCTTTTCTCCCACTTTCAAGCCATTTTGTTTCTTTTCTGTTTCCATTGTTTCTACAGCACATTCACTTACCATTTCCAAACAGCTTTAACCTTTTTGTCTGTTCCTTTACTTTTTGTCTTTACTGCTGTCCAGCAAAAGAATTCCACTAAATTGGAGGCTGTGCTCCACACAGCAAAAATCTGGACAGGATGCTTTTGTCACCTGGGCTGTCCTTAGTAGCTTCGGTATCCTTGGGAAAATGTTAAACTTTTGAGAAATAAATACATAAAACATACAGTTGCAGTATCCCCAACTGCAAACACCACACCACTTTTATTCTGCAAGAAAAGGCATTGAGGGAGAGAAGCCTCCTCTATTCTCAAGAGGTAACAGGAACTGGGAGTGGCAAGAGGAGAAACTACTAAACGTGGTCCAGATGCAGCCGGTTCCAAGGGGACGCCTCGTGCTTGGTCATTTGGGTGGCTGGGCTTGTCCTCCCCTCCCCTTCTGCATGCCCTCCTCCCAGCCTCCTCCTAGGCCCTCCCACCCCTAGGCCAGCCACAGGCCCTGCAGCAGACTTCTGAGGGTCTGAGTTTCGTATATCCAGCATGAAGTTTCCTCTCTCCCTCCCGTTCTATGAGTTCTGTGCTGTGGTCCTACTTGCTCGTTGTCTGTCAGATTGCAGTTGTGATGCTGTCAGCCATGTCTGACCAATCAGCAAACAACACCACAGGATGAAATTTAAACAATGCAGATGCTCAGATACAGGGTTATGTTGCCCGGACCACGGAGGGAAAGCAGAGGTAAGGTCAGAGTCTCCCCAGAGTGGTTTATCCCAAGGCTGCCTGGCTGGACACCTCTTGAGCCACACTGTGCTGCTTTGCTTCGCACTACTTCTGTCTGCCCCTGGCATTCACCAGAACTTTCGTTTCAATTCGCTGCCCTTGTTACTTTACTCCCTTCATTTGTTCACTTCCTTCTTTTGTTGGACTGGTGTTGACTGTCATAATGAATGTTCCTGGCTTGCCTCTAGGCTGAGGGTCCTTGGCAAATGCCACCTTGTTCAGGTCTTTTTTTTTTTTTTCCTGTGGCCACACTTTTAGGAAGAGAGGACTTCTGAGGATCAGGGCGAACGTATGGAATTAATAGGCCTTATTAATTTTCCCTCTGCGAGACAATGGGATTTCTCATTAGGTTACAGCCATGGCTTCCTTTCTTACCATTGCGATGTACTGAATTGTAAATTGAGCTTAAATCATCTTTTTTCAGAAATGGTTTACTTAGGAAGGATATAAATAGATACAACCTAAATGAGGGTGAATCAGCTCGTCCTTGAGAATGTGGGGGAGGAAAAAGAGAATTGATATCTGTCCCCCTTTTTTCAGTTGTTGGTGTTAGCTCACTAGATTGCTGCTTGCAACAGAAGAATGTCATCCTCCTCCTCTTCTGTTTTAAGTATTTAGCTGGTCCTTTTATAACTTAAGAGTGTTTACAGAGTTCTGTGCTCCCTGGTCCCATCTGGAAAATATTTAAACTTCATAAGGTCTATAAGACTAAAATATCACATATAATGGGATAGGCAGGAGGAAGAAAAATTAGACCCATTGCGTGTGTTTAGAATAAGTGAGTTGTTTGTTCAGAGGCGGCTGCGAGAGGAATTGGAACAAATAGCTGTATGCGGTGAACGGCCGGGTCCAGAGCTGTGCATTTTACCGCAGAATGAGCCTTGGTTTGTGAAACTGACATTCTGTTGTGACTTCTAAATCCAAACAAATCTCTGCAAATTTCTGCCCGATCGAGTTAATAAGAAAATATATACATGCAGAGGCGAGAGCCGTGTGCTACTTGTAGTTCTGTCAGTGTTGGTGGAAATAAGAGACGGATTTTACCTACTGTATTACGTTCAACCAGGAATTGCCAGGACCTCCAGCTCAGCGGGTTTTCTGATTTTTTTTTTTTCCTCCTTCTGCTGTGAGAACAATGGGATGCGAAAAGAGCTTCATAGAAGGAGTGCAGCAGATTCGGGATTAGGGTCACTTTTCTTCTAATTGCCTTGTAATTGGGGAGTGGTTTCCACTTTCCCACTATCTCACTGGCAGGAGGAGAGGAGGACAGATGTGGCTTAGCGGTAACGAGCTTTCTCCAGGCCGGATGTGCCGTGGGACCGGGGGTTTGGGGAGGAGGGGGTCATTCCCTGCTCCAGGCCTGTGATCTGTTTCACACCTGTGCTCATTTTCCCCCACGATCGATGACCTTGTATTAACCCAGAGTAACCTTTGGCCTTCGCCTGTTCTCTGGGACGAGCTCTTGGCTAGTGGACCCTCCTTTCTCTCTCATTTACAGGTGGTTCCTGAAGCCACATACACTTGTTTTTCATGGTGCAGAGTGCACTTAGCAGCCCGGCAAGACCTGCAATTTCATCCCTCTCAAGGGGCCAAGAAGGGGATTGGGAGGTGGGGGTGCAGCGAGAGAGGTTGTTGTTTGCATGTGCTTTTCTATTTTGTGGCTCATATGGTATCAATTACCATTTGATGGCAATGCCAGGCCCGAGGCCCTTCGCATGTTTGTCCTGTGAGAAAGATCTGGAAGAACCGACATATGGTTTTGATTGCAGCAATTGCAGGTTGATAGAATGAACGCAGGGGTGAGGTGGGTGGGTTTTCCTTCCGGCCCTTTCCACTCTGGGTTGCTAATGCGCTTTGCTTGTAGAACTGGTCTTTTCATCATGCAGCCCCTCCCGCCTTCCTCCCTCCCCAGCTCCCTACCACTTTGCATTCCCTGCCCTTGCGCCCTGCCCCCCTCTGTACTTCCAAATGACTGCCAGAAGCATGTGGCCCACATTAAGGACCTTCAATTAAAACAAACAAAAAAATTGTCCACTCTCCTCTTACGATCCCAGAGTAGGTCAGTTCGTCAGGATCATCAGAAGTATACCTACAGTTCAAAAACAAATGGCGGGGGGGTGGTTTCCTCCCGAAGCCCGGGACATGTTTTAAAATGTCTATTAGTTCAGGTTGTTAAACATTGAAATGACGCTGAAAAATTGCAGCAATAGAGATTAATATGTGCGCACATGTGTATGTGCGTGTGTTCCATTTAAGATGCCTCTTGGACGTATTTGTGCATATGCTACATGGGGCAGGAGGATGAGGGTTAGGAGTTCTTTGAGGATTGGACAGATCTTCCTGCACATCCCAGGCCGTAAGATGGAAAAGCAAGTGCAATGTCTATGTCTCTGTGAGCGTTTCCCTTCAGATGGGAGATGCTGGAGACCCATCTCCCGTGCACAGCGACTTCTCTTACTAAATTTGCGACGGTAGGGGGTACCCAGGAAGTGGCTCCTCATCACAGCTGCTCAGCGGGGATTGCATCTGTGAATATGCCAAGGGAAGGTCTAGTATTGGGGAACAGAGAGGCAAAGAGGAGAAAAGAACATTATAGACACTTTGAATGTTACCCAGGAAAAATTTTTGTTTCAAAGTAACATTTTTCTAGAATGCTTTCACATTCACTTGTCTTATAATCTGTTCCACAGATGGGTAGCCCATGCGGTTGTGACTTTTTTCACTTCAGCTATTGCATTTCAAAGTAAAACTCACAATTAGGAATTTATATAGTCTGAAAAGATAATATGGTGTCTCATGAGTAAATGCTGCCATTAACATCCTCCTTCTTTTAAACTGAAAACCAGCAAATGAGGACCCCCCCAAAAAAACCCAAAAACATGCTCCCCAAAAAAGTTTTTAAAAATGAGATGAATGAATGAGTTCTGAGGACCAGCTGTTGAAACCTAAGTATAATATTTGACACACTTCTTCTTATTTATTTTCGCTTTAGAGCTGATCGAAAGGTAGTAAAAACTAAAAACTTAAATTGTTGACAAACGGTAGGGAGATGTCTGTATAATGGACTCTGTAGAGAAAACTGCCCATATTTTTACAATGGTCACTGAATGTGCTTTCCTAGGGCTACTTTTCTTCTTTGCCTGTGATTTCTCTTTATAATGTACAGATTGGTTTCCTAAATGATTGTGTCTTTTTTTTTACTAGTCTTGATAATGATTAAATTTTGCTCTTTCATTCTTCCTACAATTGAATAAATGTCTTCTGAGATATGTCTGAATTCAGAGCAACTAGAGATTGATTAATTTGCCTTAGTCATATGTTTTAATAGTGGGTATTTAGTTATTTGATATTTAATACACACACATATATATATAACTTTAAATCATCATTCACTTTGTTCTCTTAAGACTTAACATTTCTACTTGCCGCTCATGCCACTATTAACTGCTTTTGAAGAGTGGTATATTGAGAAGTCCAGTTTGGTGATTCTTCTTTTAAACATATTGCTTTCCTGAAATACATCGTTATTAGGGGCTCATAGCAAAAAAAAAAAAAAAAAAAAAAACATATTGGATGGGCTGTGAGCCTGTCTTGGAACATGTTGGGTCACTTAACAGCAGCTGTGCTGGAGAGATATTTGATTTGAGAAGACTTTTTATGGAAAAGAGTTTTAGGGAAGAGAGATATCTCAGCCTTGAAAGGTAGCATAGGTAGAAATCTTTCAGTGTTTGCCCAGATTAAGCAGCATCCGTAATCTACCTCCCCTCATAGAGCAAAAAGAGCCTGATGGGAAATGTGGGTTTATATTGGTAGAGACACACTACAGAGGCATGAGGTAGTGTTGGATAACCGGCTATATGCTTCTTGCCCATCGTTAATTTGGTTTACAGATTGAAATTTAGGAAAGTTTGCAGAGGAAGCAACCTTTTTCATGTACAATTCCTTAGGAAAAAAAAAACAACTATCCACTGCTATTAAAATCTGATTCAATCTAAAATATTACTAAATTCCGTGTAACTTTTAAAATGTTGAAATTTTTGTAGATATCAATGACATGAAAAGATGAAAACCCACTTACATGTGCTTAATATATAATGTCTTAATCCTTATTAAAGAAAAAGAAAATGTGCTTTGTCAAAAGTCTGAATAGAGGAATCCTCAAACTAACTTTGTCCTTGGTAGTCCTAAAAATTACTAAGTTTTTTTATTGTTGTTTGTTTGTTTGTAGTTATTCACAAATGGAGAAATATTTATAAAATTATGTTATGGTTTTTTTTTTTAATATATGCAAACAATTATCAGACCACACTTTGCATCAGAGAGTTACTTTTATAAATTGAGGAAAGAGAATGCCTGCAAAATTCATGATGGAATGAAAAATTGGGCTTATTTTCACAGGACTTTCTTGGAGAGGTGCTAACCACTTTCCTCTCTCTTGATGAGACCCCCTCCCTGGGCTCTAGATACCATATTATAGAATGCATTCAGTTAATCTTGGAAACACTCATCACCTCTCTTTAGGATGTGATCTTGTTATTCATACATTGCAAATATGCACTTTTATGTCCACAAGGAAGACATTACTAACTTCAAGAAGGGCAATGTCAATTAGGAGCAGGAAAATGCAAAGTCTGCCAATGTTGGAATTATACTCAGACTTTACGAGATCTAATTTTTGAACAAAATTTGAACCTTTGAGGAAAGGTTCTCTCAATTTCTCTACTAGAGATTTGGATGAGGTTTTTTTTGTTTTTTTTTTTTTTGGCAAATCATGGCTTCCTGAGCCTAAGGAAAAAGCCTCAAAGGAAAGCCTCAGCAGGCCTTCTGGACATCAAATAGTTCATACAAAACAACATTCTGATGACTTGCATGTAAATAAATCAGAAACATATGAATTAAACTTCTCTCGAAATACATACGAGTTGAAAAATAGAGAGAAGTGCTGAGAAAATGTGTTTTGGGTTTTGCTGAGCCCGTGACATTTGAAAAAATAGTTTGAGACATTGAGCAAACATAAAGATGGCTTGGCTTAACCATTCCTAATATTAGCCTTCCAGTTCAATGGCAAATCAGTTTACCATGTGCCTAAATATGAGCCACCTTTGGTGTGCTCCCCCACACTTAATTGCTTGCAGTTTAATTTTTTTTTTTTCAATTAGGAGCTCAAAAATAGCATCCCATTTCAAGGAAATGCAAATCTTAGCATTTTCTTACCCGGTTTGTTCATGTCAGACTATTTTAGAACATACCGCAGATCAGTTCACCTTAGAAACAGTCATACTGGTAAGGCTTTCTTTGGGGTGACTGGCATGTAACAGAAAAAAAGTGTTATTATTAAGACACTGGCTCCAAAGACAATAGCACCTATTACATTGAAGCCAAAAACCACCACAGGTAAAAACATGATGAAGATGAACGATACCCTCTCTTGGCAGTACGGTGGGAGCCGAGTTGTACACTCTCAAGCTCAGACCGTGACTTGAGAGTTCCTGCTCATGTTTTATCCCTGAGCTCTGTGGACTTCTAAGCAGTGGAAGTTTTCATTCCCTTCCCTATATTGCACTCAAGGGAGCTAACATTAAGGATTCTAAATCCTGGGACAATTGCAGAGTCCTTAGAGCCTTCATATTCTCTCCCCTGGATATCTTGTTCCTCAGCATCTGGCTTTAAGTATGGAAGCAGAACACAGGGAATTTAGGGAACAAAAATAGACTGAGCTTCGGGCTTCTTCCACTGACAGTAAGTCATTGACGTGCACTTGGATGAAATCCTGTATCTGCTCTTTGGACTAGCACTATCTCCTGAGATTACCAGTTACAGAGAGTTACAGAGAGGCAGTAGATTTCATCTTGCCTATTTCAGGAAGGAGTTATTTTGGCTGCATATATATATATATATATATATATATGTAAACGCTTTAATGTACTTTTCCTAACTCCTTAACTCAGATGGTGGCAAGAAACTCTATGGGATAGTTGATAAATTCAGCTAATGTTTATTGAATGCTTACTATGAGTCAAGTGCCAGAATATAATTGTACAAGACAGATGCCAGATGGACAGGTACACAGACAATTCTAATGTAGTTAGATAACGCATCTATCAGGGGGTGCAGGCTGCTAAAGGCAGACATATGAAGGGCACTTGTCCCACATTTGGTCTTGGAGGAAAGGGAGCTCCAAGGATGAATGGGAATTAAGCCAGCAAAGTGCAAAGGCAATAACCAGAAGCAAGGGGGAACATGGCCTATCTGATGATCCTAAGTAGTTCTGGATGGCTGGAGTGCAAGGTGCAGAAGGATAATAGTAAAAGATGAGGCTGAAAAGGGAATAGTGCCAAGATCATGAAGTGTCTTGGGTGCCCTATCAAGGAGCTTAGATTTTTTATCATGACTGTACTGAGGAACCCTTCAAATGGATATGCCCAAGAGGCATAGCAGGACCAAGAAAACTCAGAGTCCCAGAAGCGAAGGGAAGCAGATCTGACCAGAAGGAGGAAAGAGTCAACAGTGTCAGATATTGCTGAGAAATGGCATGTCATTTGGCTGCAGCATCCAGGAGCTCTTGAGCAGTTTTACTGAGGTAGCAGGTGTGGAAGGAAGTTTGTAAAGAAGGGGAGAACAGGCATCACAAAGTGACTTCCCATCATCGTCATCATAGTCATTATCCTCATCACCAGAGAATGAGCGTCAAGCATCTTATCTCATCTACCAAACATAGAGTGATGGGAAGAAGAGTGAGACACTCACACGCCAGGGGGTTGTAGTAAACTTGGGAAAACAGACCATAAATGTGCTCCAGAAGACAGCAGCACCAGGTAGGACACATGCAAAGGGCAAAATGAGCAGTAAAGGTCAACGGGATGAAGTGGGACTTGAACAGATCCGGGAAAGAAAAGGAGGAATTAGATGAGCAGGTGAAGGGGGTGAGTTTTTTTCAAGCGGTGAGTGTGACTTGAGGTGTGTGTTCTGTGTGGTGCCTCCTCCTCAGTCAGGCTAATCTGTTTTTGAGTTTCTATCAGTTAAAGTCCTAGGAGATACCATCAAAGGCAGTGCGTGGTCTTATTAACTTGCCTGTGACTTCTCTCTAAGTTGATGAATTATGCGGGGAATGAAAGACACAGACTGACTCTGTTGTAGTTTCATACAATCTTTATTTTTAAAACCTGGGCAGAGAAACTGAGGTACAGATATCACCAATATGGCAAGTCAGAGATATTCCTGAGTTCTGCACGGATGAGCTTCTGGAGAAGTTTTGCACATCCAATGCTGGACAACTGTGGAATTGCAGCATGGTATCTTTCACATCTGTGCTATCTCCATATAACATCTTCTTCCTGGTATAAGGCCAGAGGTGCACCCCGTAGCAATACCTAAGGAAGCCATTCATGATTGAGAGGACAGTTTTTCTGAAAAAAAAAAAAGGATACACGAAGTATACTTGTTTTCAGCCCTAAAAAAATCTGTCGCATAAACTTTGTACGTAAAGGAAAGGATTGGTTCTCATTTACTTTGGTTTTTTTTCCCTTATTTGTTTACTAACTGTTTATTAGGCACCTACTATGGGTGAGCCATTGTGTTGAGCAGGCTCTATGCCAATGGTCCCCAACCTTTTTGGCACTGGAGACCATTTTCATGGAAGACAATTTTTCCATGGACCAGAAAGTAGGAGGATGGTTTAGGGATGATTCAAATGTGCGTTACATTTATTGTGCACTTTATTTCTATTATTATTACAATGTAATATATAATGAAATAATTGTACAACTCACCATAGCTTGGGGATCCCTTGTAGTCTAAGCCACAACCTTTGTCCCCAAGGAATAGTATTAATATTTTATGGGAGGTGGGTCAAAGATAATATACGTAACCTAAACATTTGTACTCCCATAATATGCTGAAATAAAAAAAATTTTTAAAAATCAATAAAAAATATTTTGTGAGAGATAAGACCTGTATAATTCATAAAAGATATGAATTTCTTAAGTAAAGTGCTAGGAAAATTTAGAAGATGAAATGCATTTAATTAAAACTTACTGAACTCATTCTTTCCGGAAAGTTGTTTGGTCTGTGTTCCTCTCCGTATTACACTACTAGTACGTATTCCTGTTTGGACTTGCTAGAAAATTGCTGAACAGGTTATCCACATATCAAGAAGTTTTCAGTTTAAGAAAACTGAGGCTTATCACCATCAAACAAAAATATTTTCAGCATCACTAGGGTTCTGGAGATGCTGTACACATTAGATACCTTGTGGCCCCTATGTTTTCAAAGTTTTTTTCTCAGTGTATTGTATTGTTACAGTGGCAAATGTTATGATCTGTATTTTCCAAATGAGTATCAAGATTGAGAGATAGTTTCACTGGCCTTCCTGTGATCACTTCATTAGCAATGGAACCAAATCTGCAAAGATGTCTCCTGCTCTTTAGAGCTAATCAGGGACCATTATCCATAGCTGGTTGGCTTCCTTAAAACATTTCGGCAATGAGAGAAAATCATCGGTTCCTTTCCTTGGTAGAATAAAGGACATTAAGTTTGCCAACAGAGAGATCATGAGTGTCCTTGGTGAGCAGTTTTTATTTCAGTGGAAAGGCAGCCTCCTCTCCTAATAATAGCTACATTATTTACCTAAATTTTCCGTCTAGTGACTGATGACGAGACTTACTGCTTAAGAAATATGGCCCATCATCTGTCTTCCCTGCTACTGGAATTCCATGTCCCTACAGATGGGTCCTCACCAGTATCTTTTCTGAAGGACAACCCATAAACCAAGGGCCCACTACTATATATTATTTTTGGTTTTTTAATTGAGGTGAAATTTACATAACATAAAATTAACAATTTTGAAGTGAATAATTCAGTGGTTATGTGATACAGTCACAATGTTGTACAATCGCCATATCTGTCTGGCTCCAAAACATTTTCATCATCCCAAAAGGAAACTCTGTACCCATTAAGCAGTTCCGTCCTACCTCCCTGCTGCTATGTTTTATAAGCCTTTAATTTTAGTGATATCCTATACAGAAACATGCATAAACACATGCTCACTATATACACACATACATCCATTCATATAGCTATTAATATCTATCTAGGGATTAGAAAGTTCCAGACACAGGACCTAATGTTTCCTGTTATGTAATAAAAGAACTATCTATTTTAATAAATTTTTCTTTATCAGGAAAAAGAGAAAAGGAAACATCCCTTGCTTCTTTTAACCTTTCTATATATTTCTCTTAAGTTCTCACTAGATACTAATTTCTCAAGGAAGAAAAAAGGAAAAGACAGAAATCAATTCTGAGCCTTTTATTATGTACAGCTGCTGTGTTCCCCTTCTTATAAAGACATTTCAGCTTTAATTTCATCAACATTGAGACTTTTAGACTTCATCCCTTATCTTAATATTAAGCAATCTGGATTTTACATTTCTGTTTCTGAAAATTGAAAATTATTAAACAAAGTAATTTAGTTACCAAAGTTTACATTTCTTAGGAAAAAAATCAACAAGCCATCTTAACTATAATTTTATTGTTAAAGAAATCGCTGTTTACATTTATTTACATCCTCCTTATTCCAGAAAAAGTATTTGAAGTAGCCAGTAACAGATCTTTAAATTATGTATCTTTAAAATTAAGAAAAATTAGGTCAAATGAAAAAGTATCTACAATTTAAATATTAGAGAAAACCAACTTAATTATATTTTTTAAAATTTGCCTGAAGACATGAACTGATTATTTTTGATCATATTTTTGATCACTTGTTCTTCTATGGCATAGTCCCATTTCAGGAACATTATCACCCTTTTAGATTAATCCCTCACCTCCTTTAAGAAGTTTTTTTGAATAACCCTATTCTAATGGGGTAAGTCCCTTTGCATTTCTTTTGCATATGCAGTTTGTACAAAATACTACTCACTTTCATACATTTTCTAGCTGCTTGTTGTACATCTTAAATTCCCCAACTAGCTCCTAATGAAAATTCTGCCCTTCTAAATTTTTTATTTTTAATATAGTGTACCAAAGGCACCAAAGCATCTAGCCTTGTGCTAGGTAGAAGCCTTGCTTTGCATTAAATCAGTGAAATATTGCTGGTTGATTTTACCTAAACGTTTGCCGTGGGCATGGGGGAGGGGGCGGGCATTTGAATGGGTAACAGAGAGGCAGCTGATTGGACATAGATGTTGACAATTTGCATACTTATTTTTTCATTTCAATCTGTGCCACAGAGTCATGCATTTGGTAATTATTTCATGCTTTTGTTTTCAGTTGAAAGTAGTTAGGGCCATATGTTTTGACAGAAAAAAGATAATTCGTACTTTTTTCAGCTTTGTAAAAGAGAAGATGGGGTAACAATGTTACAGTGTACCATGGCAGCAATTTCTGTTCAAAACCTCACCAGATTGGAAACTCACTGTTCATGACAATTCTCTTGGTAAGCAGAAGATGAAGGCATCTGTTTGAAGCACCCAGAGTTAAGTTTGATGCTTCAAAGCACAGCAAAGAGTTCATTTATGACTCTACTTAGCATTAGTAGATATCATTTACAAATATGAAAATTTGACCTGCAGATTCCTTAGACCATAGGTGATGTGTAAGGATATCCTGATCAAGTGCTAACACTTCTCACCTGGGATTTGGAGTGAAAAGACTTAGTTTACAGCCCCACTGCTGCCCTCCTGCAGTCATGTGACTCATGGGAAAGGAAGGCACTTCACCCCCTAGGACTTCTGTTTCCTAAAGCATAGGATGGGGGGGTTGATCGCATGGAGAGATAATCTCCTCAACATGATGACTAACCGAGGTAATGGATGCAGTAAGTCTTTATGATTTAAACTATGACGATAATGAACTCTTTATAATGCTTAATCATAGAATTTTACCAAATTTCCTTTTATGCAGTTAAGTTCAAGGTCAAAGAATGTATCTGGAGAAGCACATACCATATACCCTTCTGTGAATTGGTTTTTTTTTTTTTAGTATTCTTATCTTTTCAATATCTGTTAAAATCTCGGGGCTTGTCTTTTCATTCTTGCTTGTGTCTCTGCTCTTCAAAATGTAACTTTCTGCTTTTGTCTCGCACGGTTTTCTTTCTGATCCCGCTTGCTTCCTGGGAAAGAATGAGGTACTTAGGAACGATGCCCACTGGCTGGCTGTGCTTTTAGGTACAAACACAGCACTGGAGAAGCTTGGGATTGGAGAAGTAAGACTAGCACCTTCGGGGTTGCTCAAGGTCAAACGCTAAAGTGACTTAGCATTTTTCTTTCCTGCGGCTTTCCCTTATTTTAATGCTCTCTCAGTACCCTCGTACCTTCTCCGGTTTCTAAAAGTTCTTTCTAAAACTTGATTCTTGGGAAAAGATCTGATACCTCATTACATTGAGGTGTAATAATTACTAAGAAACTATAACAGAATTTCCCAAAGATAGGGGGGTGGTGATTGGAGATGTGTTGAAAATGGGTTTGTGACCGTGGAAACTTTTCTGGGGATACAGGCTGTACCTCGTGGTAATTGACCTTGACTAAAGTCTGCGGCGGTGAAATTAATTTGTTTACCCCAATAGTACCCAAACTTATTTGAGCTTAAATCCCTTTTTAAAAAGGCACACCTATTAACACCCAGTGAAAGATGTCAGCTTTAGGCTTCAACCTATAGACTGGGGTTCAGAGGGGATGGATTGGGGACTGGTGCTCTTAGAATCCTTAAAGGTGGACCATTATAGGTAATTAACTCTACAGCCTAAAGAAAATTCAGCCCTAAACACATTGAGAAGTGAAATGCACTGAAATCTGTTCTGGCAGAACCAATGGTTTGTCTTTCTCTCTGTTATGATGTTATTCTTAGTTTGACGTGTGCCTTGTGTGTGGTGTGTTTATTCGTGCATGCATGCATGCACTTGGTAACTATTTGAGCCTATTCTGTGCCAGGTACTACACACATACACACACACACACACACACACAGACACACAAGCCCCAGCACACCTGCACATTTTTTTCATAATACTCTTTTTAAGCTTATTGTTTCTGCAATTGGCCATCCTTGCATTCGGGGTATAGAAGAAACAACGATCAACTAACCCTAACCCTAACCTAATATTAATTTCTGTCTTTATAATGGAGTCATAGAATTTGTTTTCTTCCAGAAGACATGCTGCCCTCATTTAATTGATGAAACAATGCCTTCAGAGGTCACAGAGCGATTTATTGCAAACATAACCAAAACTATTTTGATGTTCCAGTACCCCCTAATGAAACAGTCATCATCTTACAAAACAAGCAAACAATTCTTTGCCAAGAGAGGAAAAATGTTGAGATGGAAGGTGATCTATTAGACATAACTAATAATCATGGATTTGATATGATAGGTATAAATAGAAATATAAATAATTTAGTTGCATCTGCTTAAGATTTAAGGTAACCAGAAGTAATAATGATTAATTGCAACACTATATCAGATTCTCCTTAACATTCCCTTGGATTTCTAATGAGCATTCAATAAATAAAAGTTTGGAAACAACTTAGATGTTGTGATGTGCTTAGCACCGTCGTCTTTTATCTGTGCCAATCCTGAGCCTGGTGGGGAAGCCAATTCCCATGTGAATAAGTAACATAAGGAATGTAACCAGGAAGAAGTCAGGTTTCACCTGGACCAAATTTTGTGCAATTAAGTGTTTCGAGAGATCTTTAGCCAGGTGTAACTTAATCAGTTTAAGGCACTCTCAGCTAGGGCCAAGGTACTCATAATGTTGGCAGTGGGCATTTCTCTGATACACTGTGTTGAAAGTAATAGCAAACATACAGCGTCTGCTCCGTTAGTGCCAAGAGCAAGAGAAATGCAGGTGTAAAAATAAAAAGAAATATTCGGAGCCAGAGGCTAGTACACAAAGACAAGACTATATTCACACTTCACTTAATACTTTGGGTAATAATAAGGTGGTTTTCAATCAGTTTCGTGTGCTTGTATTTAGTCGTGGGTCTGGTTTCACCACTAAACCCCAGTGTAACTCTCAGCAGATTACTTAACCTCACTCTGTCTCTAGTACTATTAAACAAGTGTATTAATACCCGCTACTACTTTGCTCAGTTTCATGTGTGGAAGACAGATGAATGATCTTGCTTCTTGTAGCAGCACACAAGAACATCCTTTGTGTTCTCCTGCCTGAGATGATCTTGTGTTCTCTTGGGGCAAAACAGCATTCTCAAGCCCTGGGCGGCTAAATGGCCAGGCAGTATCTGGACCCAGGACTCTACAAAGCTGGCATTCGGTAGGAATCCATGAACACCCGGGAAAGAATTCTTAGCTATCGAGAGACACTGTTGTGGTGGTTTAAAACTTAAACTCTGAAACGAGTCTACATCGTTTTGAATCTCAATTTTGCCACTTCATTAGCTGTGTGACTTTAAGCAAGTCACTTAACCTCTCTCTGTGACTCCGATTCCTTAGCTGTAAAATTGGGGTGATAATGAAACCATAGGATTAGTGTAAAAACAAAATGAGTATATGTACAATTTGGCTGGAATAATGTCTGGCATATCCTAAGTAAACTGTTAGCTGTTCTTATCATCGTCATCATATTGTCCTGCCAAGTGTGACAAGAATGTGGGGCATAGCAGGCATTGGGACCAGGTCCTTTTCCAGTTGTGGAGAGTGTTAAGCTATGATACCATAATAAATTGCTTCTATTCTTTGTTTCTCATTGGTAGTCTTATGCATACCTCACTGGGATGGCTGTAGGAATTCAGTAGGATAATATGTGAAAACAGCTTTAAATCTCCAGTGTTCTGTATCTGTGATAACATAACTATGATACCATGGCAGAGTGAGCCTGCCCACACCTCTCCTGGCAGTTTTGCTGCCTCGGGGTTGCAATGATAATATCGAAAATACTTCCAAAATGACAGACGATTATGTAGATTTAAGTTGTTGTATTATTGTCATATAATTATTAGTGGTTCTATCTTAAGTGGTTTTTTTTTAACTGAAGCAAGGTTTTTTGTTTTTTTTTTCCTCGTACATGTCAAAAGCTACAAAGACTCATTTTTATGTAGGGTTTGGAATTCGATTTAGAGATTTGAAAAATACACTGCAGCTAGCTGTATAAAAATCCTAGGAGGGATATTGTTGCCTCTTTATTTGAAAAAAAGAAAGAACAAGATAGAGCTGCTGGGCGCTAAAGAACGTAGGGTTTTTCGTAACTCTTGGTGTGCTTTGCATGCAGAAGGCGCGCACTTGTATATAATCGGTGCAGCTCACTTTTTCGCTGTCCCTTCACTGAGCCCGCTGTAGGCTGAGGGCACTGGCAGGGAGCGCAGGGCCACAGGCTGTCCTGCCCCGCCTGCTCAGGCGGCTCCTGCTCTGTTGCGGATCGCTCAGGTCCCTGCCCTCCTTCCTCTTACCTCTTCCCAGATCTTGATATTTTTCAGTCCTGTAACTTGATCGATAAAGACACAGACAAGGAGGGGGATTCAAATTCTTAAAATTTTGCTACTTTTTACCATGGAACAGGAAATTTGGTGGGTGAGAAGGAAAAAATACTCTTGGCTGAAATTCACTTATAGGATTTAGCTTCAGGTTTAATTTACTCAAGAATGGATAATCCAGACTCGGCTGATACTTAGAAGGGGAGAAAATTATATGTGATTTTTCTTTGGTGCGGTGTATGGATGTATGTTCAAAGTGATTTGTGTTCTAAATATATTAACATGCTCAGGGAATTTCTTTTGGGGGAAATATATCCATAATGTTTTTCATGTATTAAATATATTATATTTTTGTGATGTGACCTACTGGAGTGAACATGGGTCATTGCTGAGTTAGTAGAAATAAAATATGAATATTATACATATGAATGTTACATTTTACATGTTTAGATAGTTGAGAAATAGTCTCTTTTTTTTAGACTTACCAATAAAGACAATTAGGGAAAAATAAACTGTTCCTACTATGAATTGTTTTAGGGCATTTAAAACTATTTGTTTAATTTCTTTAAAAACTTCAAGTGGTTTAGATGGGAATAAAAACTTCACAATTTCAACAGCTTTCACCTATGAAATTTTCCCGTTTCTAATAAATACCCCTCTATTTGTCAATATGCTGCAGACATTTATGTGTTATCTCTAAACGTATTTTCTACTTACTGTGTGATAATAATGCAGACTGGCTTTTAACCGTCACTTGGAAGTGATGGAGAATTCTTCTTCTATTAGTAAATATTCCTTGACTTGATAATATATACTGAGAATACATTAGGTGATGATCTTCGTTCCTGTGGTTTGTTTGGGTTTTTGGTTTTTGATTGTTTGCATTCTTGGCCTGTTTACTTGGACTGTTCTGTGCCTTTCAGAGTGTGCTTAACGGCCTCTACCAAAGCCTTACAATGCGTTACCCAACTCTGCTACTTGAACCTGTGTGCTAACCTTTCATGCCATTTTACTGCCCATTAGAGTCTTTAAGTTACGGAGTCAGGAAGGACTTCAGAGAATGCCAAGAGAACTGGATGAGAAGTTAGGAGCGTGGGCTCTGTCCAGGCCCCGGGCTAAGTCCATTCACCTCTTCCTTTTGCTGCTTCGCAAAATGAGGTTGAAATCATTTGAGCTTTAAAAACGATAATGCCAAGAAGCAGGACAGAGAGCATCAGGTGTAGAAATAGCATGAAAGAAAATAGGGCATCAGTAAAGAAGTGATGAAAAAGATTTTTAAAAATAATAATAAAAACAGAGTGTACACGATAGAGGGACCCGATTACCGATAATGTTAACACAGGACAGAAAGAGCTAAAAATCTGTTCAGCTTTTGTTACCCATAAAAAGTGATCACATCATGTCTAACTGTAATTCTTTTGTCAAAAACATTAGGGGCCAAGGACTAAATTGCAGTGTAAGAGTGTCTTTCTTGTACTTCCTACATATCCAGAAACCTGTGGTCACAGATATTCTTCCATGGTGTGTCGCTTGGCACGACTTGCAAGCATTTTGACAGTTGGTTATAAAAAAGGACTTTAAGAAATATGTAATAGTGCATGGGACTCTAAAAGTAATGAATAAAACTAAAGCACAGTGTTCTACCATTTAATAGAGTCAACATTTATTGAGTACCAGTTGCACACCATGTACTAAGGATACCTAGACAGAACATGCCTTTCCCACTAGCCCACCAGAAGAGTTCCTGCTTTCTCAGCCTGAAGAGAACAGCAAGTCTTAAATGAGCTAGCCAGCTAGCCTTGCTGTGTCAGCTGCCCTGCCAGTGGGTGGCAGGCGTGGCCCAGTGGGGCTCCTCATGGACAAGCGTGACTCTGCACTAGTGCTGTCCAGTAGATGTTTCTGCAATGGTGGGAAAGTTACTGTTAATATGTTGGTGATGTCTAGTTTGGTAACTTGTGGCTGCATGCAGCTATTGGGCATTGGAATGTGGCTACTGCGACTGAGGGACTGAATATTTAATTTTATTTAATTTTCACTAAGTTTTAATTCAGATCACCATGTATTACTAATGGCTACTACATTGGACAGCACCTTGTTGAAAATAAGTGTAAGCAATGAGTAGCTCTTATAATAAATAAATAATAATACCATTTATTCAGTGCCCATGACAGATTAGGAATTATGCTTGTTGTGTATTATCTCTAATCCTCACAACAAGAAAAATCCCATTTGACAAATAAGGAAACTGAGGCTCTGGGCGATAAATTGCTTTGTTATGTCCTCACAATGAATTGTGACAGCTGCAATTTGAACCGAATTGGTCTGACTCCAGAGTGGGGTCATTTCTACTATGCTGCCAACTTGTTTACATATTATCCAGAGGCTGTCTCTTCTAAGTACATCTTCTTCTTGCTTTATGGATCAGCTAGCAATATCTTTAACTTGGCCACAAAGAACAATGGCAGTGCTGTCTTCATTCTTCCGAATGTGGAGGTGTCACTGTCTCTCATCCATTCATTTTTCTTACTGAGACCCATGTCCTTCAAAAAATATTGTAAGAGTTGAGGGCCCAACCCAGTTGCCTGGGTAGTAAACACATCACCCACAAATATGTTTCCCCAGTAGATGCTGGGGAGCATCAAAACATATGCCTAGGTCTGCGGACACCAGCAGTGGCACATGATGTTGGCATTCGAGTGTTTCACTGTCACCATTGAAAATATTTGTGAAATCTGCCAAGGTCTGAGTTACTGAGTGAGCCTAGCCAGCTCTGGAGCATCTGTGGCATGATTCTGCTTTGCTGTTTTCTTCCTATCATGGAGCATACAGTGACTCTCTTTAAGGGACAGAGCCTCACTTATACTGTTTCGATTATTCTGAACTGATTCTCTTTGGAAATTAGATATTCACATAGTAGTTACAGAATCATGGAATGTGAAGGAATAGTAAATGTCTACTGTACAATCCAGTGGCTGTCACTCAACCCCTCATAGTGACGCTTCTCATGATACGTGATATGAAGCCACTTCTCTTGATGCCCCCCGAGTTAAGGTTTCTACTTCAGAAAGCAGGTTACTTAATGCACACCTGATTTCACCTTAAATATGCCTTATGACATTTTATTTTCTTAAAAGGTAATTATCAGACCCCAAAAGACTGTTTCTGTAAACTGTAACCAGGGCATAGCCTCATGTTGATGGTTAAAAATATCTTTTCTTTACCGTTTTTGCCTTCTAAGAGCAAGCAATTGGTTTTTAATGGAAAGAACACAGACTTTGATGACCAATTCAAATCCTTGCTTTACCTCTTGAAAAATTTGTAACGTGGAAACATAGCTTAACCTTCCTGAGTTAAGTTTGTCCAGATGATAAAAACAATGGCAGCATGACCTCGACACTACCGCCTGATGTTTGTTGCATGCTTAACACGTGCCAGGTTCCACTGCAGTTGCTTTACATATATTATTATACCACTTAATTTTCATAAGGACTTTGCATAGCAGGCATCGTCATTTCCATTTTACAAGTAGGAATCCAAAGACCAGAGAGTTAAATGTACTAGATCCCAGGTTGCCTAGGTAATAAATGGTGGAACTAGCAGTCAGACCAAGATGGTTTGGGCCAGTACATTTGACCTCTCTACGGTACTTCAGCCTTGTGAAATAGGAATGATACTATTAACAATATCCACCTTGTGTGATCACTATAAAGATTAGAAATGATGTATGTGGAACTTCTACCACAAAAGCTGTTCCACAAGAGGCCCTACACAAATGGTAATCATTGCTGTTTTAAAATCTCTGTAAGTGAAACTGATATGCCAAGACCAATAAAAATGAGAGTGTCAAAAGGAAAAAGGTAGAAGGCATACTCCCTTCATTTTGTTTGTTGGTTTGTGTGTGCTGGCTTGGTTTTCTTCTTTTCCTGATAGGCAGAGGTTTTGTTTAGAACTCATCATCCTGTTTTTTCCTTGATGACTGCAGAAAGGATAGTTGGGAACATTGAATGGAATAGCGAATACAGCATGGCGGTGCTTCTCAAACTACAAAAAAAATTAAATCTGTAAAATGAGAACATTTTTTACTTTTGTTGGCTCAAGGGTCAGTGTTATCTAGAGAGAGTTTCTATATGTATGATTTGTGTTAAATTTAGCATTGTAAGAGAAAATGGTGCTAACTTTGAATATTAAATATGCTGTGTTGTTAGTTTTCCATGAAGCCTTTACTCAAAAAATAATTTAGTAAAAGAATTGTGGCCTATGTGCTTTGAGCAAATTTCCCTATTTCCAATCTGGCAACAAAACTTTCATGCTTCTTTAGTTATTCTTGTGGAAAGAATCAGACTGCCAGCAGTCACCTTGATCTAAGCCACCTACTGGAGAAAAATGTAAGTGTGGACTTTTGATTCCCATTAGATTTTCCTCATATTTCATTGTTGGGGGTCACTTAAATATATTGTGCTAGAGTTTGGAATTTTTATTTTGTTTAGATTAGACCGATTTTCTGGTGTTTGTCGTTAAAAATAACTCCAACTCTTGGGAGAAATCTAGGATTTTATTATTTTATTAATTAAAAAAATTATTTTATTTAATAATTACGTTATTAAGCTTTTTGTATACCTAGGATAATAATAATGAAAGCAAAAGGAATATGAGCTTTTCTTATTCTAACAGAATTTAATATCATTAAAACCTTATTGAAACCCATATTTTGAAGACTTTTGATTGAAAAATTGGCAAAATAGTTGACTGAGTAAAAATAATGAAGCAACTTGCTGATCATCCAGGTTATTAAACATTAAAATACTAAAGATAAACTAAAGTATGAACATTATGGTCACAGTGTTTTCATAAATATCATCTTATAATTTTAAAACAAAGTACCTATCAAATGGTGAAAAATAAAGAGTAGTGTTGCTTTAATAATTCCATTACTGAATTTTCTTATGTTTAGAATGTTTGTTGGGGGGTTGAACCAGTGAATTTGTTGCTTCCTTCTACTTTTAAAAAGTATAGTTCTATGCGATATTTGTTCATATAAATAAAAATGTAGAGTGCTTACCTTAAAAAATAATTTTTGAGGTGAGGTAACAAAGATAGAGTATATAAATGGAAAGGTAACAACATTGTACCTGATCTGTAATTACTACATAAAGAAAATTTATAAAAGATACAGAAATTGCCTTAAAAAAATTATAAACAGTGGTCCATTTCCTGTTAACAAAGACTTTCATTTTATCTAAGGAGTCTTCAATTGGCTACAACAGCAGAAAAATAGGAATTGCATGGTGTAACTTTGACTCTGTAGATATTCTTTTCCATGCAAACAGTATTTATGAATTTGGGGTAAGTGATCTTATCCTTAGATATTTGAGTTTGATCATAATTCATAGTCAAAGTAGCCTCCTTGTAAATAACCAAAGTTAACCAAAGATTTTTCCTTATTTTTCAGAAGAAATGTCAAGTAATTCTACCCAAATTGGAAAAAAAAAGATGAACCTTGTAAAATGTTCTCAAATGATGTTGACGTAATAATATACATGGTTGAGGATAATGCAATAGAATATGTAATTAAAATTAAACTGTATATTAGAAGACTTGATTTCAATTGTTTTAAAACATATGGTGATTTAATATGGGTTGGAGATTATTTTTAGTGTCATCTTAAATATAGATCGATTTTTGAAATCTGGGAATAATATATACCACATTTAGCTTGTATTAATACTGACTGACCAAATAGCTCTCAGCCTAACAGAGCGTGGATATGTTATAGTTGTATTGTGCTCATCCTGTTAATTTTCAATTTCCCCTTTTCCTAGAAGGTGAATTTTCTTTCATCTTTTTAACTTACTCTCAAAATCTTGTCTAAATATATTTAACAGTATTTCCCAAACTGTTAGTTGTGTGGTTCTCAAGAAAATTCTGAGTTTTGGTTGACAGAGCTTAGGTGATTGATTTGTTTTTTAGATTCCTGGACTAAGTTTTATTCTCAGTTCCTTAAGAATACTCAAAACATTGTTTTTTCCCCCCTTACTGTAAGCCCTGTGGAAATAGAAGCGAATCACTGTTTATACCTACAAAATGTGCTGAAAATTACAAAATCAAGTCCTATGAAATATAGGGCTCATATCCATCAGTGACTTAAGGAAAATCATTATTTTCTAAAGTGTGAATAGGCTTTTCTGGTTTGTTTTTGTTTTGTTTAAGCTCCAGGACCTCCCAATTTTCAAGGGCACCGTGGGGCATGTGTAGCATTTATGTGATGTATGGATGTGTATGCGTATTTTCCCACATCTGTCTCTGTGGACCTGTCCTTTGTGCAATCCTAAGCCTTGTATTAAGGTTTAGTTTATGATTCATGGTGTTCTGAGGGCAACTATATAATTTTTCTTAGGGTGTTTATTTGATGTGCACTGTAAAAAAACAAAAATGGGAGTTATTTTTTGGTAATGCTGCACTTGCCTTTTCATTGGTGCATTTCTTTTCCTTTACTGTGACCTGTGAATATCACTGTAGGCTCACTGCCAATTTTGTGAGCCGCTGCCTGCTTCAAAATGGAGGCAGGAAAGTATCCATTTTCATCAAGAGGATGACAGTGTTTCAGTCTTTCTGACCATCTGGAGAGAAGAACTTTGAGAGCAAAAGAAAATGGGGATTAAAAAAAAAAATTGTATTTAGCAGAAAAGGCAAGGGTGAAAACCAATTAAAGTTAAACTGTACCTTATGCATTTATGCTTTTCCACTCTGCCGTCCTGTTTAACAGAAACATAAACAAGAAAATACACAGGCTATTTTTATAAAGAACTGGTTCCCCAAATCTCATGAGTATTAGCAAACGAATGTTAGCGAATTAGGTTTTTGGCACACTTTTTAAGTTTATTGTACACACAAATATAATAAGCACTAAAAAGGAGGGCTCCCTCCTCCCCTTCCTGTGCAGACACTGATTGTTGGTGGTCTTACACAGATCCAGGCTTTTCATGGCCTTGTTCATGCATCTCTGCAAAAAGCTGACACTATGGGAATTTAATATTCTAAGATGTATTTATCACTTTTTATGGTTTGGATAGTTCATTCATGTGTGTTCTCTCTCTCTCTCTCTCTTTCTCTTTCTCTCCTCTCTCTGTACAAGTGAAATTTTAATTGAACGGTAGAATTTATACTCTACCTTTTGGGAGAGGTTTGGTACATGTCTTTCTGTTTTTACCTTTTACATGCTCATGGGCCCATCCATGTTTAAGAAAAGAAAAAAGAACCCTTTGCCTCACAAGGCTACCCTGCAGGTATTAGTGTATTTACAACTAGACGTTGTTTGCAATACTCTTGTCTATGGCTGGAAAATATCATACCTGGTTATATCCTATTCACACAAATGTACTGAGAATTTTTTTTAAATTTTGCTGTATTTTAAAAGGGCCAGTATCTATAGGCCCCCAGTATCTATTGATCGGATTTAGACTGGTTACAGTAGAAATTTAGCGTTTTGTATCTGTTCCTTACAAAGTAATGGACCTTGAGATGCTTTGGTCAGTGCAGAAAGCGAAATTCAATTGGTTCTTTTTCCTCAGGTCTACGCGCCATCAGCAAGCACTGCCGACTACAACAGGGACTCGCCAGGCTACCCCTCCTCAAAACCAGCAACCAGCACTTTCCCCAGCTCTTTCTTCATGCAAGGTAAGACGCTTCTTCTTCTAAGGAAAAAATCCACTGGACAGCGTCTTCCTGGGCCATTTAGTGTCATGTATGGGGCAAAAGGAGTAGAATAGTAGATAAGTATACAATTTTGGATGTCATGTACTTCTCAGGAATTGAAGTCCTTAAAAATGAGTTAATTAATTGAAACTATACTAAGACTTTTTTAAAAAATTAAACCCCCTTGAGCAGTAACGAGTTAAGATTCGACTGTCACGCTTTGCTTAGAAGTGGCGCTGCTGGTGGTCTTCCGCGCATGACCAGCCATTTCAGCCTCTTCACCATCCCCAAGAAGAATGAGTGTTAAGTTAAGAAGTGTTTCAGCTCAGTGTATGTTTTGAGCATCCTGGATTTAGCTGACAGGGAGCAAGTTGTCCTTATGTATAACCTTATATAAAATTTTCAGCCACTTCCTGATTTGTAGGTAGGACAACGAGGGTCCCATTTAAGATGAAGTGACCCAGCTAAAGATTGGAATGTTAACTTGGTGAAAGCTTTATCCCAGAATGCTAACTGGTTTAGGGTAAAAAGACCCAATTTCAGGGTGGACAAATATAGAACATTCCAGCTTTGTAATAGGTAAAAAAGCATACTTGTTTTCTAATTGTCCAGTGTGTTTAATTAAGTGTAGATGGATATGTTCCCCTCCCCCCACTAGAGCTTCTAATCTTGCCATTGGTAACATAACCCCTTTCTGCTTCGTGAAAAAGACCAAGATGTTTGAAATGACAGCAGCTACTTTAAGAATGAACCATTTGGAGGATGCCCCTTAAGGGCTCCATCCCTGATATGCCTGTGGCACTTATTTTCAAATGTGATGATCTTGTTACCAAGTTAATACCCTGAATTTAGATGTGGAATTTAGCAAGAACTCCTGTGCGCAGAACTTTCACTCTTTGTGCTTGAGTGTGAAAACCGTATTTGTGTATGCCTTGGCAACATGCCATGGGATTTCCTTCCTTATGCTCCTCCTGGAGGGGCCATGTCACAGGAAGAGGAGCCCACGTGGGGCAAAGAGTACCAGGGGAGCAGCCTGGTGTCTCCCTTAGATTGTAGTGGACACACTCAAAATCATTCTGATTAAAAGAGATTTATCTTCTTTCCCTTCGTCATGTTAGCTCTTTCAGACTGTTAGTTTGCATGTGAAATTCCATGGAAAATCTATAACATTGAATCAAATGGGTCCCTCGGGAATAGAGAGAATTTGTTCCACACAATAATGGAGCTCATGTTCACAGGGATCCTTTATCTTTGTGACCCGTCCTAGGTGTAACTCTCAAAGGGACGCAGCAGGCTGTGTCACTTGGGTGCATTCTGTGCCACAATAAAAGACATATCACCTTCAGCTGTAAACAGTAGCTACCTTGGCATCAGTTCCTCTTTTTTTTGTGAGCAGTGGGAGAAATTGTCCTATAGGTGTTTATAGAGATTGCAACCTCAAAGGTGCATCACTCAAAAGAGATTTTGATTGAGAAAATCAACAAAAGGATAAATTTCTTCTTTCTTCCTGGGAAAGTGGCTTTCTTGATTTTTCACGTTACAGGAGAGGCCAGGTAGATTACAACAGTAGGTTCCTTTCCCTAGCAGACCACACAAAGTATGGGGAACAAATTTGTTTTTCTGCATATGAATACCCAAAAAGCAAAAAAAAAAAAACGAGTTGACGTTTATGATGAGCACAATTAATTTGCACACATCTGATTCTATTCTTTCAAAACAACATTATGCCAAGATCATGGAATGTGATAAATATTAATTTACTGTGAAAAGCATAATTTATGTAAAATATGTATTTTTATAAGTCTGCATTGAGTAGAGTGTTCTGTGTTAACAATCCTAAATGTGTTGCCACCCAGTGTATCACATTGTCAGAATGTTTCAGGAGACTCTTGTTCAATGATATATATTCTCAATCTATTTGTCATATGTGCCATCTATTTAAGATGTTAGTGATCTTGAACTTCGTATTTGAATTTAAGGTGACATTTAAACTTCTATAATCTAAGGACTAAAGCTAAAGTATATAAATAATAACTTTAAAAAAAAATCCTATGTTTTCACATTATGACCACAGAAACAATTACATCGTTGATCCTGTCTCACATCGGCTTTCTTCAGTAGAGGGGTACATGGTGCCCTGAGAATTCAGGACTGGGAAGAATTTGCAATTAAGGTGAAAGATATTCAGAGACTGTCTGGGGCATATGTTAAACTCGATATTGTGGCCTCTTATTTTTAACTTAAATTTCCATCTTCTAGTTAAAACTCTGAAGTTTTCAGAATTGCAGACATGATTTTGCTTGCATAGTTCTCAAAGAAAGGAATCTATAGACTATTCTGCCTGTTATGAAACTCTAACTTCTGGATTTAAAAACCCAGTGAAAAAGAGCTTCATGAAATACACTGTCAGATTTCACTTTCCTATCAGCTAAATTTTCAAAAGGCCCTTATTAAATAAATGTTATGGTGCAGATAATATTATTTTCAAGAAAGCAATACCTGCTATACATTTAACACTTAGCTGATGGTCTGGTATATATCCAGTACTCAATAATTTTTATTAAACTATTGAAAGAAGGGAAAAATGAATGAATTCAGCAGTAATATAGATTGTTTTTTCCCCTAGGCTTGAGAAAACAAAACCAAACAATAGCAATCTCTAATAATAACCTCTAGGCTAGTAGGCCCAGGGAATGAAAAAAAATCTATAGGAATGTTTTTAATATGGTGTTAACGAAAGGTTAACATCATGTGAAAAGATAACTTCATGTAAGTTCTATATGATTTTAAACTTCTTTTTAACTCATAAATAATTTTATAAAATCCAGAGATTCTCAAAATTATCTGGAGCATAATATCCACTGTATGATATGTATGTACTCCTTGAATTAATATTGAAGGTTGAAGATGGCTATATTCCTATATGCCAAAAAATAAGAATAAAATAACCTAAGAACTATATATTTAAGACTCCTCTTCCATACACACCATAATTTAATTCTAATTCCAATTTTAATTCTGTTGTATATTTTACAAAAATGAAACCTAACACTTTAATTCTGAGATGTTACTAATTTCTTTGTATGTTTTCAAAACTTGTAAACTTGCCAACTCTGTAATGTCTTAAGTATTTTATTTTCACCTCAAAGTTTAGGAACAATTTAACTTTTTAGTTGGTTTTCATAGAAAAAGAAGGGTCAGGAGACTTAATAAGAAATGTTTTCTTTAGCAGGAATTGCCATGCTGACTTGACATAATTCTGTGTAGAAACATGCTCTGTTGTTCTTTTCCAGTTGAATTTTTACTAAGAATACTTTAACTTTTTGTTAAATGTTTATATTTGTTTGACAGCATAGTGCCACTTGGGAAGAAATAATGATGACTGTCTTCTGATGTAATCAGCTAACCAACACAAAGATGAATACACAACAGGCAGTCATTTCCAAGTACATGAAAAAACCCTATTCTATAAGGCGAGGCTGAATGCCTCAGAAAAGTCATGGTTTTCTTTGTCCTTTACAGATGGCCATCACAGCAGTGACCCTTGGAGTTCCTCCAGTGGGATGAATCAGCCTGGCTACGGAGGAATGTTGGGCAATTCTTCTCATATTCCACAGTCTAGCAGCTACTGCAGCCTGCATCCACACGAACGTTTGGTAAGACAGACTTGCACGGTGATGAGAATAACACAGTTAGTTCATGAAATCTCGTCCTCTGTCTTTGCATGCATGTACACCAGGATTCTGCAAATAAATGCAAAAATGGCTCACACCCATTATCCGTACAACTGTATTGTTTCTCTGATCAGAGACATAACAGGATCCAATCACCTTTGTAAACCCTTCCAGATCCTCTGTGTCATTGTTCATTTGTTTATTGTGTTTTGCTCTGTGCTTTCTTTATCACAGTGTCGGCTTCCTCTGCTCCATAAATACACACTGTATTTAAGTTGCAGAATTTCAGCCAGAGCGGTGCCTTGTCACTTTGTTGCTGTGTGAAGGACTGCAGAGGGCAGAGTGGTAGTAGGTTATGTGCATCCCACGTGGACATTTCCATTTCGCCTTGACCTGTGTGACATACCCGAAGGAAAGAGTTTATATTTTCTGTATACTCCCATCAGTAAGAGCAACCATGGGGTTTCCACACAGATCAGATTCCCAATTTTTCATATTTTAACGCTGATTCATACCCCAATCTGCCACTGATACTCTGTTTTGCCTCACTACTTGTGAAAACTGCTGGGTGCTAGAATGTTACATGTTTCACTACTAAAAATATCCACTCTGTTCATCACCTACACTCATCTGTCCTAGTATGTCTCTTTGTTCTGAAAGAAGCAACTCATCTGACTTTTTTCTAGCCTCAAATTCCGCCATAGCCCAGAATCCCCTGATGAATTTAAGTCTGTCATTAAATGGAGAAAAGAGTCTAGATCATGAGTTAGGTTTGAGATGCAGGTAAGATGAGACTTGCGTCCCTTGTGCAATAATGTAGCTTAAAGGATGTGTGAACCTCAAATCCTACACATACAAAGTGGTTATGGCAAATCCAGTGACCCTTAGTGGTACTTATATCTCTGCACCTTGCAATTTGCCCCTTTTTCTTCTCCTCTGTCAGCATTTATGTTTCTTTCTCTGTTCCAATGAAGGAAATAATTCTGAATTTTTGTGTTGTTCCCACTGTTTTGGTCAACCACTATAGATATAGTCTGTAGACATACAGATATGTATTATATCCTACTCTGAAAACCAAAAAAAATCCAGAAGACAAGATTTCTGACATCTTGAAAATACCTATTTAGTTGGTCCTAGTGATGGAGATACTTTGTGGTCAATTAGCCTATACATTCCTGAGAGGCAAATAGTAGAGATGGAATTGGCCTTTTTGTATCGTTTCCCAAGTTCTAATGTATGAATCCCAAATATCTCAAATTTCAGCACATTTTCAGTAAATAGCAGATGACTTACTTTCAAATTTCCTCTTCTCCCACCTCCTACTTGAAGATACTAGAGTGAAAGCTTAGAGAATTATCAGCTATCATCATACTAGAATTTCTTCTGGCTAACATCTTTATTTCTCAACCATCATTTTCCATTTCTCTAGGAACACATAATCAAAATTACATGTGTCCTATGAGCAAGGGAAGTTTTAATTACAAATAAAAATACTTGGCACTGTAGTAACATATTGGAATTTCAGTTGTCTATTGGATGCTCATTTTTCTCTTTTATTTTTATGTTTATGCTTTATTTGATTTTGTTTCTTTCCTCCTATATTTCTTTCTTTCTTTTCTTACCACACTCTAGAATTTTGAGTTAGGTGATTTGATTTTATCCTAATCAAGTCTACGGCATGGGCAGTATCTTCAAAATGTACTTTGATGCACAAAACGTATAATTTCAAAATGGAAACCAACTGCAGTTCTTTTAGAAAACGTTTTGCTGAAGCAAAACAATATTACCAACCAAGGAGAAAGATCGTTTTGAAGGAGTAACCCAATAGACTAGATCAGAAGTTGTATTTGTACACAGGAGTTTGTCTTCATACGATCAGTTAGCAAATTTCAGAGTAGGATTTTTGTTTTAAAGGGGAAATGAATAAGCTCTCCCTGGTAATGTGTACTGTTGAATTTTCCCACTGATAGTGAAACTATGGAATTATTAGATCTAGTTACCATTATAATTTCAGTATTTAACCATTCAAAAGTCTTTCACAGAAGGAATTTTTGATAATCTGACACTGATTTGGGAATAATTTGAATATATAGTAGCAGTTGGTGTCCTTTCACTTGAAAATAATGATAGTGCCTGAAAATTTTAGTTCATAGCATTTGGCTAGTCCCATACTGAACAAAGGGACAGTTTGAAAAAGAGCTTTTCCTGGATTATTTTGAGTATCATTTGGCCAAGTTAGTATTATCTCCAAAGGTAAAACATTTTAGAAACATTGCCTTCATCACTTTATGTACTGTTATAATAAAATGTGTAATTATAAAGCTTAAGATCCACATATTTCAGTAGTGACTGTCAGGTCACCACTTTTAAGTCTTTAAATCCCCTTAGCAGCGTCAGTGTCTGCAATAGTGTCCCACAGCTAATCGCTACTGTGTTACAGACGCACACACAACATCACTCAGATGAGTGGAGTTTGGGGTTAAGCTTTGGGATGGGTTGCTGTAGAAGATTTAAGTTCAGAATGAGTTGGCAGAGTTCTTTTTAAAAATAGGATAGAGTCCTCACTGTCTGGCATGATTTAGGCATGATCGAGTGAAATAGTTTTAGGAATCTGGAATGTTAGTATAAAGGAAGTTCTATTGTCTTTTATTTTTCGTAACATAAACTTTTACTCCAGTAATTCTCAACTGCGGGGGGGGGTAGTTTGCCCTTCAGTGAACATTTGGCAATGTCTGGAGACATTTTTGTTGTCACAACTAGGGGGTAGAAGCTACTGGAATCTAGTGTGTAGAGGCCACGGTTGCTGGTAAACAGACTGTTGTGCACAGGAGAACCTGCAGAGCAAAGAATTATCTGGCACAAGAGATAATAGTGCCAAGGTTGTACAGTTCTGCCTTAGCCCAAAGCATTATATTTTATTCTTATGTTGGTAGCATGTGCTACCAATTAATGTATTTTTCTGATCTTTAAGTTCTGGATCCATAGGTCAAATAAAAACAGCACCTATAGAAATATTTCCAACACTTACTTTGTAAATAGACCCTAAATACACTACCATTGGATACCATAATTAAAAATAAATGAATACTGGGCGTGTACAGCCATATCACTTTGTCACACTCTTGTCACCCTTGTCCCTTTGTAGCAAGCAGGACAGGCAGTAATAACTGCAGTAAGAGACTAAGAGGACCTCTTATAGTTGATCCTTAAATCCTCTAAAGAGACATTATTCCCGTAACACTAATATTCTCTGTGGTGTATTTATTATGTCCGAGTGACCGTAGTTTTCAAGATACTTTTCATTGTAAAATAATCTAGTTATAAATCTCATTAATTTCTTTCAGCATCTAATTTTCTGTGAGTCTCTAAAAATAACAGATTTACATGGATTGCAGTGGTTTCCCCACTAAAGTCTGTGGGGATTAATTTCTCTTTTTATTCTGTGAACTCGGTATTAACCCTTTGTCAAATCCTGAATTACTGTCCATTTTGCATAAAGTTAAGAGATCCAAAAATCCTCATTGATGCTATTATCGTTTCTGTCTTGTCTTCTGATGATTATACTTACTTAAATATTTTTTACAATTCTTTTCCTTTTTTTTTTTTTTTTGTATACTTTGGACTGTTTGTTATACTTTGTCTGTTCTTCAGCAACCAAGCATGGAATAGGATTGTGTAGAAGTGAAGTCAAACTATGTCTTTTTTTTTTCCTTATTTTTCTTTTTCCACATTCTGTTTCTATTTCTCCACTTTATTATAGTGTTTGGCTCTGGAGAGAAATAGCTCTTTCCCTGCTCTCCTAAGTGTGGTGTTCCATGACTTATCCAGTCTTTCAGATTGGCTTTGCCATGGAACGGGCCCACCCCATTATTCTCCAGAGAAATTTTCATGAACTACTTGTGGTATTCTTTAAGTGGCAAGTAGACATGAGTTTAACAGGTGGTGTAAGGAATTTTTTGGTCAAGGAAAGAGTTTCATGAAATTTAAAAAATTGAAAGGCATTCTCGGGACCTTGGAAAGATTTAAGGGCATCATCTCAACTTTTTCACTGGAGTGTTTTTAAGTTGGTCTATTTTTGGCCTGCAGAGGTAATATGTTGCAAGACATCTGCCTGTCATTGACAGAGTTAGCTCTGAGGTGTAGATTCATTTCCTAGACAATTTAGGTGTCTTTCAAGTAAGTCATAGTTCAATCCACTATTTATTAAACTCCAACTGATAACTAGTTGTTCCTTGAGCATATAATGTAATTATATGTTTAGGATTCAGCCACAAGTTGTGGGATGCAGAGCTATGAACTCTATTCTCCTCCCTTAAAGAGTTTACAACATAGGCAGAAATGTGCTTGAAAGAGCAAAAAATGAAAGACAGCATATAATTGTTAAATGGCACAGTGCAAAATGTAAGTGCACTGGGACCCAGAGAGAAAAGATCGTGGAAGAGATGGAAGTGGTGAGGGAGTCGTCAAAGGAAGAAGTAGAACTCAAGACAGATCTCAGAAAATGAATAGGGCGACACCCACGAGACTGAAGTTTCACTCCTTGTGAGCTAGCGCTTGGGCTTTAAGTACCCGTTACTATGAGCATCACAATGTTTAATTTTAAATTAAATAGTTTTAACAGTATCTCCAGTAATGATCTGATAAAGATCTATAGCCCAGTAATATCTTATGTATGAAGGAAAAGTATATTTTAGTTTAATATTTTTTTACATAGCTGTAACACATTCAAATGCCTGTAAGAACAACTTTTGAAGCTCCTTTTTATCTTGTAAAGGAAAATAGCGTAGTGTGTTTTTGCAAGTGACTGTGTTCCTGTTAGTGACCTGCTTATTCCCAAGGAGATGAGTAGGTAGCAACTAATTTGCCACCTTAAAAGCACTGGGATATGCCCCAAGTAATGTAGCTTATTTGGACAACTGATATAATGATGGAACTCAAAGATAAGTCTTAAACCAAATAATTTCATAGCCTGCTGTACGGTGGACTGCTAATGGGGAGAACATGTAAGGGAAAAACTTAAATCAAGATAAGTCATTCTCAGCTCATCATGGTTCTAATTTAATTCAATATAGTCATTAATTTAAAGTTTTACGTAGCCTTGATGTGTTAGATATTTAATCATTAGTGCTTTTTAAATATTTTATTTACCATTTTGCTCTTGTTTCGGGGGTTCAGAAAGGTAATCCAGTTTGGTGGGAAGAAGGTTTGAGACTGGTTACTCTTGGCCATTCAGTGTCCAGGAGGTCAGGATGAAGTGTAATGTGAGCCCTGTGGTTCATAAGGTTTTATTCATTATATAGTGGAATCTTTTCCACTTGATCAATAAGTCGTACCAAAAAAATAAAATAAATAACAATAGGAATGGTCTTCTATGTTGCTAAAATCTCCAAAGGATTTTAAGCAGTAATTTGTAGATTTAGAGATTGTGACCATTTCCATGTCCTGAGTTGTCATCATTCTCCCCCACATATGATGCAAACTCAAACCAATTGTGTGTCTATGTATTTTATTATTTGAAAAATGAAAGCTGTCAGATCTAAGCAAGATGTATTCTTGGCTATTTTGAAATTCTAAGAGCTGTGTCGATTGCAAAATGGAGAGTTCTGAAAGAAGTATTTGAAAACTAACTCACTGAGTACCTTATGATTGAATGTGGCCTCCTTTTTCTGCTTCTTGCTTTAGAGCTATCCATCACACTCCTCAGCAGACATCAATTCCAGTCTTCCTCCGATGTCCACTTTCCATCGTAGTGGTACAAACCATTATAGCACCTCTTCCTGTACGCCTCCTGCCAACGGGACAGACAGTATAATGGGTGAGTCACGGAAATGCCAATTCTGACGCCAACAGTCAGTGTCATTCTTTAATAATGAAGGACCTCTTTTCCCCCTCAAAACTGGACGGCAATGGACAATAAATAATCATCACATAATTGGAGGAACAAACAAATGAGCCAGACAGAAATAATCACTGGCTTCACCATAATCACTTTTTTGGTCACAAAAAACTGAAATTTGGCTACTTTGTCCATTGGGAGTCATTGGGTTAAACAAGGGTTTAAATAGACCAAAACAACCTTGCTCCTCACACTCAAAGACAAAGTGAACAAAGTGAACTTTTCCTACGATGAGCCATTGAAGACTAGTGAGGTGGTGGTATCATGATGCGTGTTGTTAGTTATTGACCACTTCTCAAATTCCAGTCATTGTCCTGAGCTCTTAACCACGACGTGCTCCTGTCTTGCAAAGACTAGTTTATGTGAAATTCTCAGGTGACTATTAATAACCAGATAAATTTGGCCTTCTGAAGAATGTGGCACTGTGGAGCCCCTCAGAGTGGAAGAAGTATTTGCTCACTTAAGAAAGGGGAAATGCCTGGGCATGGTGGGCCAGAAATTGGTTGCTGCTTTTTTCCCCAAGGAAATTTACCAACAAGTTAAGGCCTAAGAATAATGCTGCTGCCATGAACTGAGCCATCGTCCTCTCACTTTCTGTGATGGCCATCATGGTACTCTCCCTAGGATGGATGGTTGCCCCGACAGCACTCTCCCCTTGAGGAAAGGGCCAGGCAGGATGTAAAGCTGCCCCTGGAGGAAAGACTCGGGGTGGCTGGAGAGGCAGCTACCCCCTTTCGAATCAGCCTTGGCAATCTTGGCATTCAGAAGAGCAACATGGCGTGATGTACCAGGGCCTCGTTCCAGCCTCAGACTTCACTGGGCACCACTTCCTCTGGTTCTAGTTCGAACCCATCTTTGGTTGGCCCGAACATCTCTCCCAGAGGGCCAGTGTGGAGAACGCCCAGGGTGTCTTTGAGAGAAGCTCGTGTGCCAGAATAATGCTACTGTTGATTCCTCTTAGCTCTCTGCAGTGTTTTTTTCTCTTCGGGAAGTGGTGTGAATCACTTATGTGGGAACATTTTTGATGAAGGAGAAGAGACGTGTTTTGAAATGTTGCAGATGTAATTTCTGCCTTGATAATACCCTCCCTGCTTATTCAATAATATATTTCACACTTGAGATGAGCCATCTCACAGCCCCTCCGCTGTCATGTCTCACCAAGAAGCAAATTGAGGAGAGAGTTTCCATTTTTGTAACTTTTGCGAACCGAGCTTCTACAAATGTGTTGCATCAGTTTGACCTTGGAGAGCTATGGACAGAGGTCACATGGGGAAGTTCGGTTCGCTATCGATGCACTTTTGGCCGATTTGAAAAACAAGAAGAAAGAAAGCAGTGCAGAACTGAAAGAGTGAGAGAAGCATATTTCACTTCGGTGTGGTTTGGCAAATGGAAAGCCCCTGTCTGCTGTCATGAGGTCTGGTTAGAGAGAAGGATGACCGGTCATTCATCCTCTTACAAGGCAGATTTCCTGTCTACTTGTGGTTTGAGTAATTTTCTTTTTTTAGGAAGGTATGAAGGTGGAGAAAAATTCTGAGTTGAGGAAAACATACTTAGGCGCTGTTTGCAAAAAAGTCTTGTCGATCAATTTGCAAAACAGTCTTCCTGGGAGAGAGGCACTGTGACTTGGAAAGAAGGAGGTATCAGGATATGAGGTAATCATCATTCATGAGCCGTGGGCAGCATAGCCACGAGTCTCAGTGGGAACCAGATTTGCTTGGTTTAAGCGGGTCGTGTTGCGGATGAACAGGAGGAATCTACTCATTTGTTCTGGGCAGAGTGGAGCATGCTAAGGGCTCAGCCACATGCTAAGGATGGACTAATTTTTTATAGACCACAGGACCCTGTGGATCTAGACAACAATAAAGAAGCTATACTTTAAAAACAGAAAAGTATAAAGTTTTTGGAACCCAGAAAAAGTCTTTTTAAGAAATGTATTACATCAATTATTTATTTCACAACAATGGGTGTACTTGTCAAAATCCACTAGCAGAACATGGAAAAGCTTCATAATCTTTCAGGAAGTAATTGGCATGATAATTCAGCTTTTGGGGCGAGCAGACCTTTATAAATTTGCATAAAATGCAGATATTACTTTAAGGGAGAATACTCTAGAATGCTCTCCATTAGAAGAATATGTCCTTCAGTCCCTTAAGTGAAAATGCAGAGGAAAGTTTAAGCATGGTTGGCAATAATAAGTCTTAGTATCGCGCGGTGTCCAAGTGGCTCACGCTTCTTCGCACTTTAATTCTCTCAGGCTTCGGTTTGGTTTTCCCGAGTGTGGTAGAGGTCCACAAAGGCAGCGTGTCTGTTTAACAAGAAGAGAAGCTTTCTCTTCTGATGTTACTGATACTTCCCTAACAAACAGTGTAGATTAATAGGATACATCTGTAGACTTTTGAAAATATTTGGCATATACTCACTCATTCTGAAATGCAGGAAATAAAGAAATATTACGTTGCCTGTATCTCAAAGAACAAACAGAGCTAATTAAATAATTGGTAAATAGGGAACACATAGCCTGACACATGTTTGAGATTACACACGATTCTGCAGAAAATGACTGTGAGCAATACTAATGCCGTAAGAATGGGGTTCGAGCACTGCCACATGGACATCACATTTTCCAAGTCTCCTTGGTGAAAAGTTGCAAGGCAGTGCGGTCTTTTCATACATGGCGTTGATATCTTAGGAAGCTGCTTTTTTCACTTCAGAAGGATGCCTGTGAGACACCGATGCCTGTGTCTCGGGATCATATTATAATGTCTTCCTGGTGGTCAGCAGTTGTCCCAAACTAACGCTAGAGCAACACGCTGCCTGTGGGGTGAGACATAAGCTCCAGAGCTCTCAGAAGGTAACCTCTCTGTGAACACACTCCCCTTCTGGCTCTGTCCTTTGCGTCTCAAAGATGGAAGATGGTCTGTGAGGTTTGTTAGTTTGGCTTGGGGGAGTGACTATTACTTGTTTTGTTTTCTTTTGCCTTGTAATACACAATATCATTTTTTGAGAGGCCCTTAGAAAAGATAAAGTTTATTCAGATTACATTAATGAGGGATTTTTTTTTTAAATATAATATATTCATCCATGGATTTTTCAGGAGAATTGTAGACTTTTATTTTAGTTTAATTTTATTTTAGTTCAATTTTATTCGTGGCATCTAGTCCACAACTTTCTTCTCAAGCTTTGCCAGCAAACTCTGGGGATTACATTAGACATTTCTGGGTTGAATGTCTCTTAAGCACCCTAGAAGTATACGGATGTAATGTATGGGACACAGCATGGACTCACAGTCGTTCAGCTGGTGAAACACCCAGTGAAGGAGAGAAGCTGTTGGGGGCTTTGGGAGTTTGCAACATCAGTGCCCTTCCAGTGGACTCCTAAAACTCTTTCACTGCTGCTGGGTGTATCTCAAAAGCAGTACAGTTCAGTGCGTCTGCATCTGAGCATGTATACAGAGGAGGAAGTGTGTAAGTTATTAGACACCAGCTATCAAGAATAGAAATGACTATAAGATAGTAGCCACATACATTTTGCTGTCCCATATTTCCTTCCTACTTGCAATGATGTCCAATAGTTCTTCCTGGTCAGAAGAAAGAAGAGGACCCCCTAATATAGCACAGTCCAGTGAGACTACTCAAGGGTGACAGTGCCTCAGCCTCCCCACTGGGAGGTACCATCCATATACATTCACAGACTGTGACCTCCCGTGGTTGGGGCTACACCTCCTCCCTTCCCTTCAGAGGGAATTGGGCATATAACTAGCATAATGGTTATAATAACTATTATTGTTTTATTAGTCTTTAACTGGCCTGCTTTCTAATACATGGTATTTCCCATGTTTTTAAACCTCAAACCAAACAGTGTTGAAGGAACAGACTAGCGAGATTGATTTAATACACCATATGCTAAAGATTACCCTGGAATATCTATCTGGTTCATGAATTAATCTGGTTTACAATTTTCACTTCTAATGACATGTTTGTATGACATGATGCATTTTCGTATGTGGCTTTTCTAGTAGAAACATTATGTCCTTTTCCCCTTGAGGACTTGGTTTCACAGTAATTTTATTATTAGAGTAGTCACATAATATTCGCTTTGTATTTCACAAGAATCTGGAGCCTTCAAATGCAGTTGGGTGATGAGCAGACAGAGAGCGTAAGAGCAATATGAATTTTATCCAGCAGTGTCAGGGCATCTTAGTTACAAAGACCACCAATGGAGAACAGTAAACTAGTTTGATTTAAGTCTTCTCATGCATTTCCTGCACATGGTCCGGAAGCCTGACCCACCCCCACCCCTCGCCGAATGCGTAGGAATCCCTCCTGGTAAAAATTAGTGCGTAGTAGCATATACTGGAGTTTTCATTCTGAGATGGTTATAATAGGAGTGCTGGAAGTGTTCCCTTTTTTGTCGTCTTTGTAGACAAACTCGTGGCATTGCTATGCTGCTTCTAATAACATGAGGGTCACTCAGACACAGCTCAGAACCTACTTTGAAAGCACAGTGTGCTTCTTCTCCCAGGCAGTGACTCCTCTGATGCCTTCATGATGTGTTCTCGGCCTGGGGATACTGCTGTGTGGTAAAGAGGCAACATGTTTTCCAAATTCTGATTTTCAGTAGTTGATCCCCAGGCACCATTCATCCCAGTGTTAAGGGTGTGTTCTAATGGGAATTGCCATCTGCCCAAAGCTGAGACTAAGACAGAAGGTGGTCCAACATGTAGCTCAAGATATTCTCCTCTGACCTTTGCTTTATTTAAAAAAAAAACACACACACACAAAAAAAAAAGAGAGAGAGAGAAAGAGATGAAGCTTTTTTTCTGCTCCATCTTCTGGCTAGCAACACCACCTGTGTTCAAGCCCTGTGAACAATACTTGAGGGGCAGGCAGTGAATCCTCCTACAAAATTACAGTTCCTCTTAATAATCGCTCATCTTCCATTCATATTTATGTTACAACTCTACTTAAAGACGGATTATTTTTTTCTCCTGGGCAAGAGAAATTGATTAGAGCCAAAATAACATAAGAAATCAGTACAGTCTTTATCAAGCAAAGGTCGTAGTTTTCATCTTTATTTCTGTTCCATGGACATTTTGATCATTTCTAATAATACGAGTTGGCAAAAACTTGGGCCTCCAATAGTAATCAAGTCCTGTTAACGTGTGAGCTGAAAAGGTAGATTTGATGTGTTTTGCTAAACAGAACCCACTTCGTAATGCAAAAAAAGAAAAAAAAAATTGTAATGCATTTTTTTTAGCATTACAAATATATTTACTCTTTGTGCCCTTTGATATATCAGTCACACAAATAAAAAGAGAAAGCTTTAAGAGAAGAACCCATGTAGCTTGACATGTTGAGGGAATCCTGAAAATGTGTCTTCTCCAGAGTTTCCTGGAACAGAACAAAAGGCATTCCAAGTGAAAGGGCGAACTAGCCCCCAATAAACCGCTTTGAAATTTAAGCCCTTGGGTTAGGCTCCCCAGCTGTTGCAAGGTAAATGGCTTCATGTTAAAAAATAGTCTGTTCTTATCAGTGGTTTTGTGAGTAGCCTTTGTAGTTTCCTGAAATATTTTCATGACAAGATGAGGTAAGGAGTTGATTTATTTCCTGCGTTGTCTTATCTCCCTATATAAAATGGAAACTGATAGAAAGTTAGAAAGGTATAGTATTAAAGAAATTAGAATGACCATATTTTGTCTCTTCTCTAAAATAGGATTTATGCTATATGCAATTATTTTTTAAGTGTTCCTAAAATGTTTTTATTGGTTTTCAATAATTTGGTTTCATGAAAATATTTTTTTAATTTATCATCTTCATTTTAAAGTTGTTCAAAGGAAGAATTAATCTCTTGAAAGGTATTACTGTAGCAAATTTTATCTGTAATTGAAACAATATCTTGTTCTTTTTTGGATTGGGTTCTTAGTTAGATAATGTGATTTTTTTCCCCCCCAAGTGTGGCTCTGAATTTTTATTTTATGAAGATCTATATTCAAATCAAACAGATATCACAAATTATTTTGACTGGTAAATTTACTTTTTAGGTATATAGTAATGAAAAGAAATATTGCTTCTAGAAAAAAAAATAGATAAGTGCTCCCAGATACCATGGTAATACATATGGAAAAATGTTAGTGCTGTCTGTATTTTCTCATCTCTATTATTTTCTCTTTAAAAAATTGTTTTTAGTTTTTAAAGAACTCCTTAATGTAGAAATTCTTATCATTTTTTTTTCTTTTTTTTTTTTGGGGGGGGGACAGAGTCTCACTCTGTTGCCCGGGCTAGAGTGAGTGCCGTGGCGTCAGCCTAGCTCACAGCAACCTCACACTCCTGGGCTCAGGTGATCCTTCTGCCTCAGCCTCCCGAGTAGCTGGGACTACAGGCATGCGCCACCATGCCCGGCTAATTTTTTCTATATATTTTTTTTTTTAGTTGGCCAATTAATTTCTTTCTATTTTATAGTAGAGACAGGGTCTCGCTCTTGCTCAGGCTGGATTTGAACTCCTGACCTTGAGCAATCCACCCACCTCGGCCTCCCAGAGTGCTAGGATTACAGGCGTG
>CAUYRT010031980.1:0-71024 GCA_963574885.1 Lepilemur ruficaudatus | reverse complement strand
TAATCCTAGCACTCTGGGAGGCCGAGGCGGGTGGATCACTCAAGGTCAGGAGTTCGAAACCAGCCTGAGCAAGAGCAAGACCCCGTCTCTACTATAAATAGAAAGATATTAGCCAAACAACTAAAAATAGGAAAAAAAAATTAGCCGGCCATGGTGGCACTTGCCTGTAGTCCCAGCTACCTGGGAGGCTGAGGCAGGAGGATTGCTTAAGCCCAGGAGTTTGAGGTTGCTGTGAACTAGGCTGATGCCACGGCACTCTAGCCCAGGCAACAGAGTGAGACTTTGTCTCAAAAAAAAAAGAAACATCACAAGCCCATGATTGGTCAGGTGACCAGAGAACCTGACAGTAAAAACTTTAGGAGGTAAGAGAAAGAGTACATAAGAGAAGGCTGGAGCAGTCACCGCGGTGGCACCTGAACTGGGTCCTCATTGATGGGTAAGATTTGAAGATAGTTAAGAAGCAGAAAATAGAGGAGTGAGGTACACACACTGTACATCCTAGGCTAGCCTGGCTGGGCCAAGAAGGATGTCACAGCCATGTGGGTACCAGGCAGGCTGCTTCTGACTTACTCACTTGGTCCCCCAAATTTTCCCACAACTACGCCCACCCCTGTGAGTGGTAAGGAAACTACTGTAGTAATGGAAAAATGAGACTGACTCTACCTAAAGGTGTCTGCTTGTCCATGGCCTGCATCCCTGCTCATTTCCATTTGTTACTCCTGTGCTGGGCCTGGGCAAACTTGTGAAGTATATGAAGTGTTTCCTTGGGGTTCCTGCTGCTCCCCTTTTGGGGTACACTTGCCCATCCCCAGAAGGGAATATAACTGCCTATGTTATAATAATCTACCCTTTCTGTTCTGCCCTCTCTCACATCCCCCACCCCATCCCACCCTTCCTGCCTACATTTAGCAGAGCTTATGGAACACCATGTTAGGCACTGAAGCCAATTCAAAGAAATGTCAGAGGGTGCTGGGAGAAGCTGCTGCAGTTTAGACCTGTGCCTTCGTGCCAGGAGAGAGGAGACAGGGCGGTCTTGGCAGCTGTGGTATCTCTGCAGCTACCACTCTCCCCTAGTTCAATTTTTGTTCCAACCCAGTGCCTGGGGTGGAGGTGCATTCTCGCAGCCATCACAAAGGATTGTGCAGCTTCTGCGTTCCCCTTCGCCCCTCCCCTCTTTGGGCAGTTCCCAGCACAAGTGGAGTAGGCAGTGGAAAGGGCACCATCAGGGACCTGTCTCCCCAAAGCCCTCCACACCATCACACGCTTCCCGGGTGCTACATCTCCCCACACCAGGCCCGAAATGGGGCTTTGATAAGACGGAGGGGAAGGGAGTTCCAAAAGGATACAGGGACAAAGTTGGAGAGAAGGAATACTAATAGCAAACATTTGTTGAACATTTACTGTATGCCCGCACTGGGGTGCTAAGCACTTGGTAGTAACTCATTTGAGGGAATAGGGGAAGATAAAGTCTTCCAGAGCAGAGACTTTGCTGAGGGATAGCATCGAGAGCAGGGAGATGAGGGCAGGGGTAAGATGGTGGGGAAAGCCCAGCTGCAGGAGTCTAAAGGCTCTGCCAGGAGGCCTGAGTTTGCTCTGATCAGCATAAGGGTCCACTCTGGTACTGGTGAGCACTGAATGGGAGGCAAAGGGAAGAACTGGGCACCCGGACTGCCTGATGCAGGGCCTAGCGAAGCACCAGCTGATTCAGAGACAGGGACATACCTCTGAGATGGCCCCAGAGGAGGGTCTTCCGGATGAGTCCCCATGTTGCCAGGCCCAGGGAGTCTCCCTTATTTAGAACTCCTAGAGCAGTGCTGTCTAGTAGAACTTTCACTGATGTCGGTAATGTTCTATATCTGTGTTTTCCACTGTGGTAGCCACTAGACACGTGGCCACTGACATTTGGCCCATGGCTAGTGCAACTGAGGAAGTGAATTTTAAATTAATTTAAATGTAAATAGCCACATGTGGTGATGGCTACCATATTGGACAGCACCATCCTACAGCATCTGTTGCCTGACCAATGATTTAATACTCACCATCTCAAGCCTCCTGTACTAGGAATATACTCTTTACTGGATACTTTACTAGGCACTTTACACAAATTATCTCATTAACTGCTCACAGCCTCTCATGAGGAGGTATTATCAGCCCCATTTTAAAGGGGAGGAGATAGAGAAAAAGAAAAGCCTCCCTAGAGCATGGTAGAGCTGGATTTGAATCTGGGACTGACTGGTTCCAGTGCTTATGATCTTTCTATTATAGGACATTTCTTTGTACCGTTTTCTCTTCATCAATTGGACAAACTGATTCTCTATGCAGCCTCTTGCCATCTACGGGGTCCCTCTTGCTCACACATATGAACTAGTCTTACATGCCCTCTATTTGTTCTTTCACTTTGGGATGACTTCCCAGGTGGGCCAACTGGAGGACACCATGACCGCAGAGCCTGAGTGAGGTGGAGAGTAAGTGTGGACAGAGGCTCCCAGCACATGGAGTCACTGGGCTGGTGGCTGGCTGCAGAGGACTGGAAGAGAGTTGACGCGTACAGTGCAGAGCTGAACAGAAGCCTGTAAGATTTGAGGCAGCGTGTCTGAGGACACTCTTTCAGATTTTAGTTCCCTTTTAGCCCCAGAAAGCTTCAGACCTGCCCCCCAAGTTCTTCTTGAAGTATAAAAGCAGAGAACAGATAACTATTTCAAGCTAGAACTCATGGGTATCTATAAATTGGAGAAATTACTGGTCCACTCATCCATTCATTCAGTAAAAGTATATGAAGCACCTTAAGGATTTGGATTCAATAAGGCTATATAAGGCCTGAGAATCTGCTTTTTAACAAAACCCAGGCAATTCTACAGCCCATAGATCACACTTGGAAGTCAGATTGTCTTGGTTTCAAATCTCATCCCTTTTACTTGCAGGTTGCTACTTATATATTGTCTTGAGTTTCCCAGTTCACAGCTATAAGTAATCTCTTGCCCCCCTGATCTTCCCTATGACACAGGTTCTCAACCCGGGCTGCACATTAGAATAACCAGGAGAGTTTAGACAAATGCTGATGGCCAGGACCCAGCCCGGGGTAGTTGACCAGAATCTCCAGGGGTGGGGTGGACACTGATATGCAGGCTTGAAGACCACTCCCCTCATCTCTAATGCCTTCACGGCATGCACCACAGCCTGCTCCATGTTTCTTGTCTCTCCTTTTGGCTGGGCTGTGTTACCTTTAAGCCTCCACAGCCCTCAGCATCGTGCCTTTCAAACACACTGAATAAACCATTTTCAGTGGAATGAACCATTTTCCCTTATTTCAGTTCAGCTTTACGGGTACCATAATATTGCCCCAGAAGTCGGAACCTTTTGCCCAAAGACTCTTTTCTATGTCCTTTTTTAACCATCCTCATTTGTGCTAGATCTTGAATGGCCTCTTCCTTTAGTATAGCTCAGTGTGCAGCACCCATTGTTAGAGCAAGGGCCAGGAGAGACAGTAGCACTTGGGATCAGAGCCCCACGGGCTGCACTCACCAGGCTTCAGGTAGCTGGTGCCAACCCCTGCCAGCTCCCGATCCCCCCACTGTTGGCAGCACAGGAGCCGAGGAAAATCACCTGAGCTGGCACTTCTTTCCTCTAAAGCTTCTTGGCGAAGTGGCAGGCAAGCAGGAGCAGGCCCGTCTCAAGCAGAATCATGAGGCAGATCAGGATCCCTCAGAAGCTAAGTGCCCCTTTCTTCCTCCTTTAACTACCAATGGCCACTGTCCCCATGCCTTTTCCCTTCCCCTCCCTCTAAGCCTGCTCCCAAAAAAGGTAAACTAATTCACACTAGGTTGATTATTTCAAATCAAGTGTGCTACTCAGTCCAAGGGCTTTTTGTTTGTTTTTAAATCAAAGAGGAGTATTTCAAATGATGGAGTCATTTGACATTATAGCTGTCACTATAGATTAAGTATTTTTGAGGGGAGCGGGGGTTCTTTCTGAATTTCTGAAATTACAGAGTCTGTCCACTCTGAAATCAGAGGGACGTGGGAGAGCACCTGCTTCTGGAGGAGTCGCCGCCTCTGTTTTAGAGAAGAGGGGATTTCGCCCTTGGGAACCCACTTTCGAGGTTACCCCTTGAGAGGCACCGACAGAGATTCTCATGTGGCCCCCTCTACCCCTGCCAGATGTGGACGAGTGTGTGGAGGGGACTGACAACTGTCACATCGATGCTATCTGCCAGAACACCCCGCGGTCATACAAGTGCATCTGCAAGTCTGGCTACACAGGGGATGGCAAACACTGCAAAGGTGAGGCTGGGAGGGGGCCTGGAGAAGGGGAAACCAGTGCCACTGCCTTCAGTCTGTGCATCAGACTGTGCATCACACCAAGACTGGAAACGCCCACTGGCCAAGGGTGGGTAACTGCATCTTCCTAGAGAGGGCACCATTTTCTAATTTGCACAAAGGCTTCCTGCAGGCTAGCAGAGGCCCTGGTAGTGATAGTTCACAGCCAAGAACCAGCTTGGGTGGGATCATCGGGATCATGGAACTAAGGCCTGAGGTTCCCTGGTGTTGATACCTCCATCTTTAGACCCTCACACTATCTCCCACAAAGGATGGAAACAGAGTGGGCCCTGGGAAAAATTCATACCGTAAACAAACACATCTTGCCCTCATAATAAGGTAATGCAAATTAAAGTAGCCTTGAGATATTATTTTACATTTATGAACTTCAGTGTTGGTGGGACTTCAGTGGACAAGGTGCACTAATTAGTTCTTGGTCACATCATAAATTGAAAAGTAATTTTGTAAGACCTACCAGGAATCTTAAAAGGTATTTATACCCCTTGGCCCAGGAATTTTACTCTTGGGGAATTATTCAAAGGTAATTCAAAGAAACAAAATAATATATGGGTTAAGTTGTTCTTTAATGCATTATTTATGATAGTAAAATAAATGAAAGAAATCTGAGTACCTAACAGTAGAGCAAAAGAGTTATGAGAATAGAGAAATAAGTTATGATATTCTGCAACCATGTACAGTGGTGATTAGAAAGACCAGATGGAAACATGTGAAAATGTTTATGATTTAGGTTTAGATGAAAATAGCAAAACACAAAATAGTTTGTAACCCCTGAATGTAATTATGTAAACACACACACACACACACACACACTAAAGCTTATATTTTTTGAAAAGGCAACCACAAGGCTGAGCCCAGGAGTGGACAGTGGGTTCACTGAGTTCCCACGTGGGTTCGGTGGTCACAGCTTCTCTTTGTCCACAGATGTGGATGAGTGTGAGCGAGAGGATAATGCAGGTTGTGTGCATGACTGTGTCAACATCCCTGGCAATTACCGATGTACCTGCTACGACGGATTCCACCTGGCACATGATGGGCACAACTGTCTGGGTGAGCAAGGAAGCGTGGATTTGGCAGGGGGATGTCTTATAGGGAAAGAGGTCTTTTCAGCATCTCCTATGTCCCCGGCAAGCAGGGGAAAGTGATCAAAAAGAGCTCCATTCCTACAAGAGAACAAGGTCAGCCTCCCCTTTGAGACTGGCCACTAAGGATGAAATAATCCTTCTGCTGAGTGAAAAACATCAAGAAGCTGCTATAAAATGCTCCCAGGGCAAGGGCCAGGAGATGAGAATAGTGGGTTTGCTAGTGAGTAAAGCATGGTGAGAAGATGATTTGGCTCCAGACAGATCCTGGTTCTGCTGCTTACTAACTGTGGGGCTTGGGGAAATCAACTACTCTCTGGGAATCTCAGCTTCCTCATGTCTAAAATGAGGATGGTAATAACCCACTTGGAGGCTGCTGGGTGGACCAGCATGAGAGAACATGTGAAAGAGCCCTGTATAATCCTTAGCACACAGTAGGTGCTCAGTAAGTGGGAGGAATGTTGTTGTTGACGACCATGATGCTTCTCTTTGCCCCAGGGAGCCTCTGACCCTTACAGGCCAGTTTTCTCCCAGCTCTTCCTACAACCTCCAGTCCCACCTTTTCCTCACTTCTAAGACCTCAACCTCACCTGATCTCCTTTGTCCCAGGAGCTGAATCAGAGATAGGAGAATCTCTAGGGAACTGAACTCAACTTTGGTCTCTGTCATTTTAGAAAATGACTGGGACCAAGTCAGATTCTTCCTCAAGTAGAAAAATTTGAAGCCCATAGCAAGAAAGGATTAGAGATTTGAACCCAGGAGTCCTCTTTCAAACTCCTTCTCTCTGGTGCCAAAACAGAAATAGGGCACTGGAAGCACAGAGGACCAGGAAAGAAGAGAAGCAAGATGAGTGATGCCCAGAAAAACAGGCTAGGCTGGTCTTAACCCCGTACCTGACCAAGCAGATGAATTCTCTGAGGTGCCACTGGCCGAGGAAAGCTTCCTTACTGCAGAGCTGCCTCCAGTCCCACTCCTTGGACCCAGGCTACAGGTTTCTACTCCCAACCCAGACCTCCAAACCCTGACTCCTGCTGGGCCCTTACCCCCAGCCCTGGCCACCTCTCCTGCCACGTTAGCTACTAGGGAAGGGCCTCATTTCTTATCTGCCCAGTCACCCTTGAGAAACTCTTTTAGGACTCCTTTGGGAAGAGAAGCTGTGACACTTGGACCAGGACAGTGAGTTGCCTGCAGGACTGAGAAGATGAGCTTCTGAGCTCTTTGGCTGCCCTTGACCTTTCTAGGCCCCTGATTCTCACCAAGTCTAGCTTCTCTATAAGTGTTTTGGGGAGAACCAAGCAGAGGGACAAGAGAGGGCCAGGGGAGCAAAGGTCTCCCTAGGGTTAGGGTTCAAAGCCTCAACCCTACCTTTGGCTCACGGGGGAACCTTGAGAAAGTTGTCCATGCCCCAGGCCTCAGTTTCCCCAATGAGAATTGGAAGAAAGAACTTGACTACAGTAGCAAAGCCACAAGGTTAGAATAGAAGGGAGCAAATAGGAGGATGAAATCTAGGATGAGGCAAGCACAGGAAGATCAGGATGGGGAGAAGTCAAGAGTGTAGCAAGAGATGGGGCAGAGACTGGAACAAAGCAGAGGAAAGTAGACCTACTTAGCTCTTCCTAACAGGTGCATATCTCCAGCAAGAGCCAGCTGGATCTGTGCCCCTCTGCCCTTGATCAGAAGGGGAAGGGAGGGTTTCAGGGGTTCAGCAGCGAGGATGGGAAGGGACGGGCAGATGAGGTTCTCATGAGCCCAGATTCTAGCTGCTCCCTTTGGTGACCAATCTCCCTGATGCCTCCAGGCCAAGGCACACTGAGAAGGGCGGTGGACTTGGGAGGGCAGTAACTAGCATAGAGGTAGACTCAAGGCATTGAAGTGGGAGCTCCAGGGTGAGCTTGGCTCTGGGACCTGGGGCTGGTGATTTTGGGGTGAGAGCCTACTGTTCCCCTTCCCCCATTTAGGGTGTGGCCTGGCAGCTCTCCCTAGATCCCTTCCCTCGAAGCTGCCAGACTATGTTTTGTTAAACCAAAATAGGAGAAAGGCTAGGAAATATGGCAGCAAGCCCAGGCATGGGGGGAAGGGGAGGAAGGACGGGGCCATGGCCTGTCCACAGAAATGGTCCCTGTCCCACAAGGAGTTGAGACTTAGCTGCCCTTACCCACTGTCCCCGTCCCACCTCAGTACCATGGTCATGGCTCTCCCTGCACACGGAGCCATTTCCCAGGTCTCTGGATTCCCTGGCTGCTAATCACAATGAGCTGCCACCCCCGCTCACTGCTCCCTGACCAATCTAACCAACCTCCATCCTTATCTTCATCACTGTTCCTCTTCCTCTGGCTCCTTTGCTGATTACCTCTGCCCTCAGACCCAGTTTCCACAGGTGAGGGAAAGGGAGGCAAGTCTTTACCTAGGTGAGCCAGGTTCAGATGTCCCCCTGTCCTCTACTTGCTTAGCTCCCCAGCTCTGCCCTCAGGTTGGCCTTTTCTCATCCAGTGGAATATCTGTGTAGAATGTATTCAGGGAAAAAAAACAAACAAAAAAGAAATATCCAGTGGAATAGTAGCTGACCATGTGGTGAGAACTGCCTGGCCTGAGGCTGGGCTGGGGAGGTGGGGGCGAGTGTGTTGGGCTCTTAAAATGGCCCTCAGCCTTTGGTGCTAAAGTCCCATGGTATGCCCTGGACCCTGGCCTGCACCCCATGGCCCCACGTGTCCTGCACAGATGTGGATGAGTGTGCCGAGGGCAATGGCGGCTGTCAGCAGAGCTGTATCAACATGATGGGCAGCTACGAGTGCCACTGCCGGGAAGGCTTCTTCCTCAGCGACAACCAGCACACCTGCATCCAGCGGCCAGAAGGTCAGCCCATGACCTGGGAGGGCCCTGCCCCTGCCCTCCCCAGGCTTCTCTTCCCAGCTGTCCCTCAACACCCCCTAAATCTTACCCTCTGTTCTCAACTCTGCTAGCTCCATTTTCTCATCCCCCAACTCAATCACAACCTAAGGGCCCATGGACAGACACTGTATTAGAGCAAAATCTGCAGGAAGTAATTTGGGGTCAGCCTCAGTATGGGATTGAGGCTACTATGGGGTGTCCTCTGTGTCCAGACCTGAGGTGGATATTGTTCCTAATATCAATGGCTGAGTTGTGGGTGGCTGAGTTTGTCTCAGTTGCTGCTTATCTGAAAAGGCTGCATCAATGCCTTCTACCTTGGATTGGATTCGGAGGCTCAGGCAGGAATAATGGGGTATGCGTTACCTGTTTCTGTGACTCACCCCCGACCCCCACTAGACTGTGACATCCCTGAGGGCAGGGACTATGTCTAATTCATCTTCATATCCCCAGCACCTAGCATACTGCCCTGCCTGTAGTGAGAGCTTAATAAATGTTAAATAAAATTGCATAGTAATTATCTACACCAATTACTCCCCACTCACACTATAGATCTGGTTGTTATTTATCTTCTTCCTAGTTTGACTCTAAGCTCCTTTTTTTTTTTTTTTTTTTAGAAAGAGTCTCACTGTGTTACCCAGGCTAGAGTGCCGTGGCATCAGCCTAGCTCACAGCAACCTCAAACTTCTGGGCTCAAGCAATCCTTCTGCCTCAGCCTCCCGAGTAGCTGGGACTACAGGCCTGTGCCACTATGCCCGGCTAATTTTTTCTATATATTTTTAGTTGGCCAATCAATTTCTTTCTATTTTTAGTAGAGACAGGGTCTCGCTCTGCTCAGGCTGGTCTCGAACTCCGGACCTTGAGCAATCCCCCTGCCTCGGCCTCCCAGAGTGCTAGGGACTCTAAGCTCTTTGAGGGAAGAGATCATGTCTTATCTTTTTCTGGATCCTTCCTAAATCCACCTGTTCCCTAGCACAGTGCCAGACACCTATTAGATACCATTTTTTGGTTGTTTGAAGGAGAGTGTGACCATGCAGGTTTTCTTTGGGATGGGCATCAGTAGCTATCATTCAGAATTGTTCTGCGCTCTGCTCATAGCTCCCAGCTCTGTGGGCAAGACAGGAGGCCTGTGACAGGGAGAGTCAGTGCCCTCTCAGTGTTACACCAGTGGAATTCTCCCAATTTCCTAGGCCCCCACTTGCCCCTTAGAGTTCCTCCTCTTCTAGGCATCCAGGGGTATAAAGCATTCACCCCCTTCCTCTTCCCTTTTAGAAGGAATGAATTGCATGAACAAGAACCACGGCTGTGCCCACATTTGCCGGGAGACACCCAAGGGGGGTATTGCCTGTGAATGCCGCCCTGGCTTCGAGCTCACCAAGAACCAACGGGACTGTAAATGTGAGATAACTGGGATGGCAGGGAGGGGAAAGGAAAACAAAGCGGAGGGGTGTGGGGCCTCAGCAGCAAGAAGACAGGGCTGGGAGGAAAAGGGAATATGGGGAAAACAACTAGAAAAGAGGGCCAGTATCCATGTTGTGGAGAACTGCAGTACTCAGGGAGAAGCAAGCTGATAGGCCCCTGCCCTCTCTGTGCACAGTGACATGCAACTATGGTAACGGTGGCTGCCAGCACACATGCGATGACACAGAGCAGGGTCCCCGGTGCGGCTGCCATGTCAAGTTTGTGCTCCATACCGACGGGAAGACATGCATCGGTGGGTGAGGCCAGGGGAGAACTCAGTCCGCCTGTGATGGGGGTGGGGTGGGGGCCCTTGGGAACCAACCAGGGGTAGTGGGGGAGCACATGGGGCCCAGGTGCTGGGACAGAGGGCAGTCCCTCTGTGAGGGAGTTAAAGACCCAGACAATGCCAGGTCTAGTGAAGGACAACTCAAGTGATTGAAGGGCTCGCCTGACCCTCTTCCCCTCCCCAACTCACTGGTTCTGCTGCCCTGCCCCAGGAGCCTCACCGTCCTCTTTGTCCCAGGACAAAGTGTTGCCAACAGAATAATTAGCAAGGGTGCTTGCTGGCCAAGGCTGTGGTTGAGAAGAGGTGGGAGAGCTGGGGCAATGCAGCTGATTAGGCCTGACCAGAGGCCCTGGTTGACTAGTGTGGATAGGAGGGGAGCTGTCATGGCTCACCGTCCCTACTCTGGAACTGAGGGTGGGACAGACCGCTCTTTCCTGGAACAACCATCCCTGAACTGTCTAATGGAGTTTCCTGGCTCCAGGTATCATTTTTCCTTTGGATCCTTTCTCTCCTTACACTCCTCCTGCAAATCCCCCTTCTACTCCCCTTACACTAGCCTCCCACTTCCTTCTCTCCTCCAGATCCTAGTGTACCCCCTTTCAGCTCCACCTCTAGCCCCATCTCTTCCTTATCAGCTCCAGCCTTCCATCTCTCTTGCCCTGGTTTGGGGCCCTCTTAATACTCAGCTCCCTCTTCCTGACATCCTAGGCTTTACGTCATATATCTTTAGGTTCCCTAGATGAGTTTAATTCCTTAATTCCTTAAAGTTAATTCCTAATTCCCTAAGTCTTTAGGTCTTTAGTGCGGAGAAGGATGATGGGACAAAGTGTCCCTTGGAGAAGTGGGAAATGAAAGGGAAGAACTTTCGCTAGGGGAGAGTCTGTGTCTTAAGCAGGCAGGGGCGAGCTCGCTTTGCAGGCGTTGGTGTTTATGGGTGGCCATCCGTCTGGTGGGCTGCAGCATGCTGGGGATGGGCAGGGGTGAACCCAGTCACTCTGTGTGAAGTCATGTATATCAGAAACATGACATTCAGCTGAAGAACCAGACTCTCCCCACCCCGTTCCACAGGCCTGCCCCCTCCACTGCAGACACAAGAACAGGGGAGCAGATGATGCTCTTACAGGGCTCCCTCAGGCACCTGCTCCAGAGACTTGCACACACAGTTCTAAAGTGCTTCTATAATTAAAATCTCTCCTGCTACATGTTTCCCTCTGAATTAATTCTTCAAAGACCCTAGAACATTTTTAGGTCTTCACGTTGCCTTTTCCTGGCTCGTGTGTTTTAGTAATAGTTTCTTTCATATTTCCCTCATAGATCTTATTCTTTGGTTTTCCAAACATCCCACTACCCCCTGGACACATTCATACATCCCCAGAGTCTCCCAAAAGAAATTGCATGCAGTCCCCAAAGAAAATACGCATGAATGAGGACAACGCTTGGGGCCCATGGATGCGAGGGTCTGATCCCTCTCAGACATGGCCACTTCTGAAAACACCCCTATTGAGCTTGAGCTCTTGTCTAACCCAAGACCCATTCTGCCATCCAGACCATGGCCAAGTGAGGCAGTAGAGAGCAAATGAAGCTGTTCTGGGGTTTACAGCTATGTTCCTTCCCAGTTCCCCTTCCTCTTTTCTAATAGAACTTATTTTATCCTGCCCTACATCTCATTTTTCTTGCTAGCCCCAGTAGGGGGAAAGTCATTGTTTGGGGCTATCAGGACATTCAGATGTAGTTGGGAGGATGAGAGGGCAGTGCAGTTTAGGAGGAAGGGAGAGCACCCTTTGGAATTTGGGATTTGGCAGTCTGAGGTTGCACCCCAGCTTTGCCTTGGGCATGCTATGTCGTATTGGGCCCATGGTTGCCCCTCTCTGAGACTGTTTTTCAGTCACTTGGTGGGAGCCTGGCTTCTTTGAGTATACCAGGTAGGACAAGGCTGAGGAGTGAAGCTCTTGTGAGGGTCTCAGGGTTTATCATTTGGGGCTAGTAGTTTGGGTTTACAGGGTGGAAGAGGGGGTGGGAGGGTTCTAAGGCCTAGCAGGCCACAGTGGCCCCTACCCAGCATCTAAACGGTTTTTTTACAATGTCAAACAGGGGAAAGGCGGCTAGAGCAGCACATCCCCACTCAGGCCGTTTCTAATGGTAAATATGTCTGCTCTCTCCGCTTGCTCTCACTGGCTTGCTAGGGGAAGGGCTAACCCGCTGCGGCTCCCACTAACCGCATGCCCATCGGGCCCGGTCAACAGGGCCCCCCTGGCAGCCTGGACACTGGGCCCATCAGGTGACAGGAAACCTGAGTCCCTAAGAGCTGGCCTGGGAGCCTTCATGTTGATTTTGTCTTTCTTTGTTCCTGTCACTCTCCTCTCCTTCCTCTTCTGCTCCCTCCTCCCACACCCACCTTCTAACACCCCACCCCCTTCCCAGCCATCTGCCCCCCAACCCTCTATATAGAGACCCAGCCAGTTCCATCTTCCCCATGACACCCATGTGCCACCTGAGATAGGGTTAGATACCATCCCCTCCTTGAGGCTTCTTTCTTGGATTCTTACCCATGTTAGTTCATGGTCCCAGCATCACTCACCATTCTCTCCCCCATAATGGTTATGAGCATGGCATTTGCATTCAGACAGACCCGAGTTTGAATCCTGGCTCTGCCACTTTCTAACTGTATGACCTCAGGCAAGCTGCTTTTCTCTCTGATCCTCGTTTACTCTTCTGGAAAATAAAGAGAATAACAGTCTTTCCTTAGGGTTGCTGTGATGACTGAGATAGTGCATGTAGAATATCTAGTAAGCACCTGGCACAGGGTTAAGCACAGAGTAACTTGTGGTTTTAATACTGCAATCTGGAGAGCAAAGGGTTCAGGCTGTGCCTTCCTGTAGCCCCACCCTGCTCTGGAGAATGCTGTCCTGCAAAGGTGAGCTGTGCCCAGCTTCCTGTGCAGCTTGGATGGACACTGTGCCAGCTCTGCTGCTCCCTATCCTGGATCCTTCAGAAGCCACCTAGACGTGGCACAGGATCTCTGTTCCCTTCTCCCTGCTCCAAGGCTTAGTGGACTTCTTCTCATGCTAAGAGCACTCTTAGGGGGGATGGCTAGGTTTGGAGCCTAAACTCGAGGTTTCCTCCTAGGTTCCTCCATGGTCTTACGGAACCTTAGGAGAGACTAAGGTAGGAATCACACAGAAGAGATCCCACTCCAGGTTGGGCTGCTCCCAAACCTGGGCATTAAAGGGACCAGGCCATGGCCAGGGACCCACAGGCAGAGTTGGGCTTCTTCTGGAGCCCTGACCTTGCTGCTCTCATTGGTGACAAGGGTTGGGCCTGAGTGTTAGGAGTCAGGGATTCAAGAAGATGACAGTGCTGACCAGTACTTTCCTCATTCAGTTCCCCTAATTCTGAGAACTACTCTCCTCTCTTCCCTAACAGAGGCCTTGGGCTCCTCTCTTTCTAACGGAGAATTCTAGGCCCTCCAGAGGACCATCCACACCTCCACAGTCCCTGTGTCAGGGCCTTTTGCTATTTGAGCTAATAATTTTTCCTTGGACTCACCTGATTCTCCCAAGCTGCTATTTAAACCTATTTTTCTCCTGCTCTGAATTTAGAAAACAGAGTGACCCACCCATTCTCCCCCAACTCTGACCTTCCAGTGAAGGGAAAATTTACCAGTCAAGAGGGAGCAACAGAAGACTTAGCAGAAATAAGGATTTAGGTTTTGACTACCTCTGAGGTTCTCTCTTCCACCTACTTTTTCATCCCCTTTTTTCTCCTCTGGATTCTTCTTCTTTTGCCCCCTCCCCTAACCTATACAATATCTTCCCATTAGCAAAGTAAAACAACAAAACAGCCAGCTTAGCACCATCTGGAACCAAAAAGGAGGGTTTGGGAACAGTTGAAGGTAGCTTAACCCAGTATGTGCTGTCTCCTCTGAGGATGAGCAGTTAGGCCTGAAACTGAGATCTTTCTTAAGACAGCTGGGCAGGGAGGAAGGGGAAGATAAATGGATGGGCATCCATCAGCTGTCTTAGGAATGGCCAGGCTCATTCTTCTTCCCAACCTGCCCACAGTACAGTTGTCCCACCATGACCCCCGCCCACCCACCAAAGAGGTGGTCAGTGGAAAGAGAAGGAAACTTCTGTCTGTCCCTTCTGGTTCCCTGGCGGCCAGAACCACCCTCACTTAGCTCCCATCCTTCCCTGCTCCCCCCACCTCCTCCACCCCCTCAGCACATTCCTGCCTGACAGCTCTGGCTTGTACCTGCCTCACTGCTGTCCACCTTGTTTCAATCAAGTAGGGGGCAGGGAAGTGGACTGCTTGGCTGCACTTGTGAGGGGATGGGGGTTGGGAGTGACGGGAGGAAGGGGGCTGGGAGCCTCCCTCCACTTAATGCTCCTTCTAAAACACAGGGAGGCAGCTGAGGCCTTCCCTTGGGCCTCTGTGGTCTCCACTACCCTCCAAGTTTGGGACTCCTCTAGGCCAATAACCTGGTTACCATCTCCCACCTCCCTCCTGAACAGAGACCTGTGCTGTCAACAACGGGGGCTGTGACAGTAAGTGCCACGATGCAGTGACTGGTGTCCACTGCAGCTGCCCTGTGGGCTTCATGCTGCAGCCAGACAGGAAGACCTGCAAAGGTAAGGACTCTGAGAGGACAGGAGCATGGAGACCTTTGGTAAGGACTGACATTAGGACCAGAGATAGGGTGCCTATTATGGGACCATACCTCCTCGACTCCCTTCTTGTAGAGAACCCAGGACATGGCTAAGGGTTGTCTCCTGTCCACCTGTCCCATCTCAGTTCAAGGAGCACAACAGTCCAGCCAGTTCCTTAGTGACCCTGCCCCTCCCCTACCTTGCTTCCCGGCTCTCATTCCTAGTCACCCTCTTAGTTAATGAACATGCAATTCACATTTGTCCCTAGGTCTGGAAGGATATTTGAGTACTGACTTTGTGTGTATACGAGGTCACAGGTGTGTTCCATAACCTTCTTAACCCACATTCCTCAGACTTTCACAGGGGAAAATGATCTCTCTCCTCAGAAAGGCTGTACTGGCCAAAGGAAGAGTCGGATAGCAGTTAGGAGCACTGATGCCAGAGCCTGGCTACCTCAGTTCAGATCCCAGCTCTGCCTCTTACTAGCTCTGTGATCCTAGGCAAGTTACTTAATGTCTCTGTGCCTCAGTTTCCCCAGTGCTTGCTTCACAGGTGTGTTGTGAGGATTAAATGAGGTATTATATATAAAGCACTTAGAACAGTGCTTGGCAAATGGTAAATACTTTCTGTTAGCTGTTATTCCAGTATAATTTCCCAAGCTGTCCATTCTATTTCCCCTCCTTTTAATTAGCCAGGTCTGGGGAATGATAGGGGAGAGGAAGGAGGAAAAAGGGAGAGTAGCCATACTGCAAATATGATTCATCAGGTCTGTGTCCCCTAGTCACAAGGAGTGGGGACTGGAAGGAGGACCAGGCTCCTTCTTTGTGTCTTTTGGCCCAACAGCTGCGAGAGGAGGGGGAGGGCTGGGGCAGCAGGTCAGCCAGCCAGAGTCAGAGGTTTCCTGATGGGAAGGACTGTTGACAGGTATGCTAAAAGTGAAGTGGAAGGCTGCCCTCCCTGCTCCCTTCCCCCAACTAGGGGTGAGTAGCCTGGGTCCTGTCTGCCACCAGCTTGGGGAACTTGACCTCAGGAAGGAAGCCGTTCACCCACCCCCTTTCCCTTACTAGTGCTGAAAGCTGCCTCAGGCCTGAGCCTCTCCAGACCTCTCCCAGCCCAGCCCCCTGCCTGGCCCCCATCCCTCCCCCATCAGCTCCCCTGCCTCCCTGGCTCTCCAAGAGGTCCTCCCTGCCTGGCCTCTTTCCCAGCTTCTCCTCCCTTTTGCCTCTCCACCTCTCCTTGGCTCCCCCCTACTCAGGGCTCTTGATAGGGCCCTTGGTGACAGGGGTGAGGGACAGGAAAGAGAAAACACTATCCACCAGCCCTCTTGGGAATGGCCATTAGCTGGAGAGTAAGGGGCATGGACCAGCCTTGTAGGTCAAATGCCCACCTGCTCCCTGGTTCAGGCAATTCCCTGAAGGCCTGATTCTGGTTCCCATCTGTCCCCTTCTAAGAGGACTCAATCCCAGAAGAGAGGGTTTTACTAATGGCCACAGACGCCCTGGAGACGAGAGATTGATAGAGGTCTCAGAAAAGGCAGGCCCAGGGCTCTCCTTGATTTTCCCTGTCTCTGTGAGCGGGGGGAGGATCTTGTCTCCTTATTCTCAGCCTTCAATATCACCTTTTATTCTGCTTTTTCCTGCTTCTCCAGACATAGATGAGTGCCGCTTGAACAATGGGGGCTGTGACCACATTTGCCGCAACACAGTGGGTAGCTTCGAATGCAGCTGCAAGAAAGGCTATAAGCTGCTCATCAATGAAAGGAACTGCCAAGGTGAGCTGACTTGAGCCAAGGTGAAATCCTTGGGAGATGTTCTTGGGGTGGGAGAGCTTCAAGGAGGCCAGAGGCCCAAAGCGTTAGAAACTCAATGGACACTGTGGAGGCTCTGTAGGCAGCACCGTCCTGCAAACTAGCAAACAGGACCCCTTCCTCTAGGCAGACCAGCTCCACAGTGAAGCACACAGCTTGGCAAGGAGTGGGGAATGGATTTCACCCCAGTTCATGTCCTTGGCAGAGAGTGATCTGCCTAACCACACACGGTGGCCCTGATATACAGGCACCAGATTTTACAGTTCCTCACTCCAAGGACTCCAAGTGGAGGGAACATAGAGGATGAATCAGCATTGCTCAATCACTGTTCCTAGAGCTAGGCCAAGAGTAGGGACTCTTTAAATTCAAGGCAGAGAGCCAAGGCCCCTCACTTGGGCCCTTTACCTGAGTAAGGGTCAGGTGCCCAAGACAGATTAAGTGGCTCAAATCCTTGGTCTTCCAGATATAGACGAGTGCTCCTTTGATCGAACCTGTGATCACATATGTGTCAACACACCAGGAAGCTTCCAGTGTCTCTGCCATCGTGGCTACCTGCTGTATGGTGTCACCCACTGTGGGGGTAAGCTAGCAAGCTTGCAGCCCCCCAGCCACCCTGTCCCCTCTCAACTCCTCATCCTCCAATCAAATAAGACCCTGAGTTGGCTTGTGGCTGTGGGTAATCCCTGGGTGCATGCATTTATTGTGATGAAATGGGAGGAATTAAGATAGTTTCTGAAGGCCAAGTGGGAGCTGGGGCATCAAAGAACAGTATCCAGCCTCCAAAATTCCTATCTCCCATCCCCATCACTGTCCCTCGACCCACATCCTCAACTCCTAAATGACAGTCCCTCTGGTAGGTAGGAATGGAAAGCCTTAAAAAGCTGGTCAGCATGACCCCTTCTCAATTATGCCTTTGACTGGGGACAGAGATAGGGGGAGGAGGTTTGAGCTCTTCTCAGGCCAGGAGTCATCTTGGGGTACATGGAATACTTTTTAAACTCTATTTTTTTAACTGTAAGAATATTTAACATGAGATCTATCCTCTTAAATTTTTAAGTGTACACTATTGTTAACTATAGGCACAATGTTATACAGTAGATCTCTAGAACTTAGTCATCATGCGTAACACAGGGTACCTGGAACTCTAACCAAATACACTGCTACTCCCTGGCTCCTACTCCCCTTCCCCACCATTGTTTGTCTGTCTCCCTATTCATACCCCTAGATGTGGATGAATGCAGCATCAACAGGGGAGGTTGCCGCTTTGGCTGCATCAACACACCAGGCAGCTACCAGTGTACCTGCCCAGCAGGTCAGGGCCGGCTGCACTGGAACGGCAAAGATTGCACAGGTGGGCAGTGCCCTCTGCTGGCCAAAGTTGACACTGCAGTTTCAAGGGAGCACAAAGTATCATGCAGGGGGAACATGTGAGGTGGGAAGGGGTGGAGAATGTAGCTATTTGATTTAGAAACGTGAAGTTTCTAATAAAAAAAAAATCCCTTCATCAGTCTCCATGGGTACAGTAGTTCTGCATGTAGCTGATTGTCTTTGTCCAAATTACACATCTGAGGTAGAGGGTGGGAAAGGAATGTACCAGTTTCCTGAGACCTCTCTCCCCTTCCTAGAGCCAGTAAAGTGTCAGGGAAGTCCTGGGGCCTCGAAAGCCATGCTCAGCTGCAACCGGTCTGGCAAGAAGGACACCTGTGCCCTGACCTGTCCATCCCGGGCCCGGTTTTTGCCAGGTACATGGGAGGAGGGTTCTGGAAGGCTGGCTGTTCGGGCAGCTCCTCTGCTCCCCCTTAGATCCCTCCAGCCAGCTGGGGTTGGGAGGGCAGGTCAGGGTTGTGACAGATCCCTTCTCTCAGAGTCTGAGAATGGCTTCACGGTAAGCTGTGGCATCCCCAGCCCCAGAGCTGCTCCTGCCCGAGCCGGCCACACTGGGAACAGCACAAACTCCAACCACTGCCATGGTGAGCACCAGCCCCCAAGCCTTGTTTCCACCCCACTCTCTTGTATTAATTCGTTATTTTTCTCCTTCATTGTTTCCCTGGCCTTCCTTTTTGCTGGGTCCCCCTCTTGGCCTTGTAATTATCCAGCCCTGCTGCCTCTCTCTGCCCCTAACATCTGATCACCTTGGCTTTTGCAATCCCACTTCCCCAGCCAAGCCCCTGGCCTACTGCCCAGCTTCTCAGCACCCTCCACCCCCACTGGGCCCCCATGCTGTGCTGAGCTTCTACCATCCCTCTAGAGGCTGCAGTGCTGTCTGTTAAACAGCGAGCTTCCTTCAAGATCAAGGATGCCAAATGCCGTTTGCACCTGCGAAACAAAGGCAAAATGGAAGAGGCCAGCAGAATCCCAGGGCCAGGTCTGGACTGGGGACACCATTCCAATGGGATGTCTGGCCACCAAACCTTTCCCACCCCTCAGCTCCTCTGCTTAGCAAGATCGCTTCCAAAAACCCACCAGCACCCTGAACTCTGGACAGAGCAGGGGAAAAAGCAGTTGTAGGCATAGGGCCCAAGGAAGTCCGTAGGACATTCCCTTCCACCAACTAATTAGTATCCTAGACTAAAAGAAGATTGAGATAGTTGCAGTCAGAGATCTGGTGAGGTCTGCCTGGGTTGGGGTTAATAAGTGAGAACTTTCCATGTCACCAGGGGGTTCCTTGGGGCTGACAAGTCCTCTCCCCCAGGTGGTGCCCCCTGCTCTGACTGCCAGGTCACCTTCATCCACCTCAAGTGTGACTCCTCTCGGAAGGGCAAGGGCCGGCGGGCCCGGACCCCTCCAGGCAAGGAGGTCACCCGGCTCACCCTGGAACTAGAGGCGGAGGTCAGAGCCGAAGAAACCACAGGTAGGACTGGGACACTGCTAGGAGTAGGGCCAGAAGGAGAGGGCAGAGGTGGGAAAAACACAGGTCTCAGCAGCAAAAGGGAAAGATAGGGCAGACCCTGTCTAATGCCAAGCCTGAGAGCTAGTCCCTCTTACCATGCCCCTCCTACCTCCCAGCCTTGCTCCCTCGCCCTCCTGCTCACAGCCACTCTTTTTTTCTCTTCCTTCTCTGATGCACACTACCATCCACCACCAGCTGGCTGTGGGCTGCCCTGCCTCCGACAGCGGATGGAACGACGGTTGAAAGGGTCCCTGAAGATGCTCAGAAAGTCCATCAACCAGGACCGCTTCCTGCTGCGCCTGGCAGGCCTTGATTATGAGCTGGCCCACAAACCAGGCCTGGTAGCTGGTGAGCGAGCAGAGCTGGTGGAGTCCTGCAGGCCTGGGCAGCACCGTGCTGGGGCCAAGTGTGGTAAGGAAGCTTGCTGGGGAGCAGGGAAATGGGGAAGGCCTGGCTCAGGGCAGGACCCTTCATGGCCTCAGGTGCATCTCTTAAATTATGAGGCAGCCAAGACTCTCCTGCCCACCATCCTCCCTTTCCTGGTCCCAGGCTGAAATCTAGAAGGATACCAGGTGGGGCCGGCAACCCACCTGCACACAGCTTTGACCCCCTACTCCCCACAAGCAGGATTCTGTTTGTTCCCTGACAAAGAGATTCTCCCTAAATCTGAGGGAGTGGGAAGGGGAGTCCTAAGCCTGGGTGGTGGGAAATGGGGGGTGGGTGGCTAGCGCGGCCGACTCTCCCTCAGTCAGCTGCCCGCAGGGAACGTATTACCACGGCCAGACGGAGCAGTGTGTGCCATGCCCAGCGGGCACCTTCCAGGAGAGAGAAGGGCAGCTCTCCTGCGACCTTTGCCCTGGGAGTGATGCCCACGGGCCTCTCGGAGCTACCAACGTCACCACGTGTGCAGGTGCCAGGGGAACAAACAATACAGAGTGGGGTAGGGTGGGCACTGGGACACCCATGGCATGGGATTTCCCAAAGGGCAGGCCCAGGCTCCAGGTCACTCTCTTAGTCAACATCTTGCTGTCCCCTGAGATTGGGTGACCCATGGGGATGACTCAGGACCATCCCCATCAGAGTTGGGCCCTTGATTCACTGCAGGTCAGTGCCCACCTGGTCAATACTCTGTAGATGGGTTCAAGCCCTGCCAGCCATGCCCACGTGGTAACTACCAACCTGAAGCAGGACGGACCTTATGCTTCCCATGTGGTGGGGGTCTCACCACCAAGCACGAGGGGGCCATCTCCTTCCAAGACTGTGACACCAAAGGTGAGTGGGCTATTCACCTCACTGGGGACACCCCAATCCCAACTTCCAAAAAAACTCTGAGTCCCCAGAGTAGACCTGACTACGTTGTCCCACCATTTTCCCCAAACCAGGAAAAGGCCCAGCTGCCTGACCAGCCATACCATCCTGCTCCTAGGACCCATCCTGACCCTCCACCAGTCCCAAGCCTGGGAACTGAGAAATAATTAACAGTCCTGCTCACCCCTCTGCTTTGAAGAACTAGTGGCACATTCCCCTCCATACACTAAATGAGTTTCTGTATAGATTTAATACTGTGCTCAGTGTCTGAAAGAAGAGGATTGGCACTACAGCCAACCACTCTGTAAACTTTGTTTTTCCCCGAGCTTAAATTCTGGCATGACTGGGAGAGGTTGGGACCCTGGAAGGAACTTGGTGTCGTCAACCTCCTGATTCTCCATGATGAATGTATCCTGCCCATCCCGTGCCCCAGAACTCCCACCAGACCGCCATCTTGATTCCTGCCTTTCCCCCTTGCTGCAGTCCAGTGCTCCCCAGGGCACTACTACAACACCAGCATCCACCGCTGTATCCGCTGTGCCATGGGCTCCTATCAGCCTGACTTCCGACAGAACTTCTGCACCCGCTGTCCAGGAAACACAAGCACTGACTTTGATGGCTCCACCAGTGTGGCCCAGTGCAAGAGTACGTGGCAAGCCAGGCTGTAGAAAAGGGAGTAGAGAGGCCTGGGAGCAATGGGCATGGAAAGAAGAGGAGTGTCAAACCAACAGGGAGCAGGGCTGGGGGTGGTTGGGCAGGAAAATCCCACTCTCCACCTCTCCCCATCCCACTCAATCTCAAGGTCAGTTTCTAGGCTGGGCCCTGTAGCACCCTCTCCCTGGAGACAGATAATGAGACAGAGACAGATGAAGTGAGAAGGAAAGGTACTAAAAGGGCAGGAAGGAGGATGGACCCAGAACTTGGAATACAGATGATGAACTAGGATGGTGGCTGCCCACATGTGTCTGACCTCCACTTCAAAACTCTTCAGTTTCCCCAACCCATTTCCCCACTGACTTACTTTTCTTTGTTGCTCTATCCACCGTGGCTTGGCTGCAGATCGTCAGTGTGGTGGGGAGCTGGGTGAGTTTACTGGCTATATCGAGTCCCCCAACTACCCGGGCAACTACCCAGCCGGCGTGGAGTGCATCTGGAACATCAACCCCCCACCCAAGCGCAAGATCCTTATCGTGGTACCTGAGATCTTCCTGCCATCCGAGGACGAGTGTGGGGACGTCCTCGTCATGAGAAAGAACTGTGGGTGGCTGCAGAGCTGGGCCAGGGAAGGGCAGTTCAAATCTGATTAAGAGGGAGAAAGAGAGACTGGTACAGGAAGAATTAGGGCAGGGATCTGTGAGGAGAAAATAGTGAGAGAGGCCTTAGGAGGTGAGAAGTTAACAAAGGAAAACAGCAATGAATGGCACATATTCAGTAGAGAGCAGAGTTAAAAAAGCCACACTGAGGCTGGAATTCCAATGGTGTTCCATGTGCCACTTTCCTATTCTAGTATTTCTGCCATTCCATTCATTTAAGTGTCAAATTTCTTAGACTATGTGAGTGCCTGGATTCAAAGAGAAGTTGTGGAATGAGCCCCGGGGGCAATGGGAGAGAGTGTGGGGTATGAGGTATGTGTGTGTAGAGGGGGAGCCTTTGTCAGAGTGATTCTTTCTGCCATGCCCCGCTCCAGAGCCCTCATCCCAGGAGGGCTTGCACAGCCTGCCCTGCTGCTCTGCTGACCTGCTGCTTGCCTCCCCAGCCTCCCCATCCTCCATTACCACTTATGAGACCTGCCAGACCTATGAACGCCCCATCGCCTTCACGGCACGTTCCAGGAAGCTCTGGATCAACTTCAAGACAAGTGAGGCCAACAGCGCTCGTGGCTTCCAGATCCCCTATGTTACCTATGATGGTGAGCAAGGGCAGGAATCACGGAGGTGGGTGAGAAAGGGGAGACCCAGAGGTCTTGGGAGGGAGCCAGGAGGGCAGGAGGAGCTCCCACCCCTCACCCCCTCCCCTTGGTTGACTTTGCAGAGGACTATGAGCAGCTGGTAGAAGACATTGTGCGAGACGGCCGGCTCTATGCCTCTGAAAACCACCAGGAGATCTTAAAGGCAAGTGAATATTAACAATAATAATGATAGCCAACATTTAATGAGCATGTAACCCTGTGCAGGCGATATGCTAAGTGCTTACGTGAATATTCTCATTTGATTCACACAGAAGCTCTACGAGGTAAGTGCTCTCATCATTCCCACTTTATAGATGAGAAAACTGAGGCACACAGAATTAAAGACTCCCAGTGCTAAAGCTGGGATCTGATCCCAAGTCCCTCTTGCAGTGTCACCCACACTGTATTACACCTTGAAGAAAACTAGGAGGAAAAAGGGAAGGTGAAAAGAAATGTCTTCTACCTCTTCCACCAAGAGACAGGGAAAATGAAGTATAGAAAGTTGCTTTTACATAAGTCCCTTCCTTCCATTACCTCCACCCAACGCTGCACTAGAAGCAGCAGATCTAACACAGCTTTCTCAGAATCAGTTCATGCATAGACTCCTTTTAAAGGAAAAGAAATACATCTAGTACTAAAGAATGGAAAGATACCCTGGGTTGGTGGATCCCAATTTGAGAAAATCTTATTTAAGAAACTATAGTCCTAGTCATAGAATTATCCTTCATAAATTATCACTGCAAAAAAGTCTATCTTATGAGTAAAATAATTTTTATATTATCATCAAAAGCCACGATGGCAAAAATCACCTAGAACTTACAGATTCCACAGGATATAATTTCAGCAATACTTTTCAAACATTTGAAGTTTCCAAACCCTTATTTCAAATCAAATGTACTGTGGAAGTCCAACGCATAAAGCAGTACAGCTGTTCTGATTAAAGAGGACTGGGTTGAAAGGCCTCCTCATTATTTTAAAAATCCACTGATGCAGTGGAAAAAGCACCAGCCTAGGAACCAGAAGATCTGAGTTTTTAATGCACAATACCTGGCACTTAGTAGACTCTCCACACGTCATGCTGCTGTTGCAGACAGGGTGGTCAGGAAAGGCCTCTGAGGACAAGAGACCTGAATGAGGGAAAGGGGCTACCCACTAGAACATCAGGGGAGGAGCATTCCAAGCTAAGGAGCAGGGGAGCAGTTCGGCATGTTCAGGATCTGCAAGAAGGCCAGTGTGGCTCAGCATAGTGAGAAAGAATGGAGGGGAAAGCAAGGCACAGATCATATTCAGCCTATGGGCCATGCAACGGACTCAACTTTACTCTGGGTGATAAAAGAAACCAGAGAAGTGTTTCAAACAGGAAAAAGATGAACTAATTAAAAAATCAAAAAGTCATGCTGGCTGCTGTGGGGAGAACAGTCTTTGGAGAGACAAGGGTAGAAGCATGGACACCAGTGAGGAGGCTATTGCAGTAGTCCAAATGAGAGATGATGGTGGCTTGGACCAGGGTGGTAGCTGCAAAGATAGTGAGAAATGGTCACCATCCAAATATAGATATAGTTTGAAGGTAGAGTCAAGCAGGAGAGAGGGATGGCTCCAAGGAATGGGGCGTGAGCAGAAGAATGGAGCTGCCATTGACTGAGTTGTGGAACTCTAAAAGAGCAGATGGTGGGGATGGGAATCCAGACTATACCTCTGGGTACGTTCTGCGTGAGACATGTTAGCCATGAAGAGGGACTGCGGAGTCATGATGTTCCTCTTTCCCACCCCCATTGCTGAGGCTGACATTGCTGCCTGCCATCCTCTGCAGGACAAGAAGCTCATCAAGGCCTTCTTTGAGGTGCTAGCCCACCCCCAGAACTACTTCAAGTACACAGAGAAACACAAGGAGATGCTACCAAAATCCTTCATCAAGCTGCTCCGCTCCAAAGTTTCCAGCTTCCTCAGGCCCTACAAATAGTGCCCCTAGGCCCAGAGACCCAGGTTTTGAAACCCTCAGACTTCTTAGCCCTCAGAGCCGGCAGCCCCCCACCCTCAGACAAGGAATTCTCACCTCTCTCTCTGGAGAAAAAAAATATCACTACACAGACCAGGCACTCTCCCTTTCTGTCTTTCTAGTTTCCTGTCCTTGTCTCTCTCTCTCTCTCTCTCTCTCTGTCTACTGTTTTTCCCTTTCCTACTTGCTCCCTGGAAAAGCCATTCAGTGCTGGCTCTATTCCCCCTGAGGGGTGAAGGAACAGCACAGCCCCTTCCCTGCCCATTTTACCAGCTCATATGCCTGGTTCCATCAGCTTGGTAGGGTGCTAGAGGCCCATGAAGGAAGTGGGTCTAATGGGGAATGGGGTGGGGGAAGAGGGGCTTCTGCCATTATAGGGTTGTGCCTTTGCTAGTCAGGAGCCACAACGTCCCCTGGCTATGTTCCCCAGGGTGATTCTAACAGCCCGGAGTCCTGCCAAAGAAGCCTTTGACTTACAGGCTTAATGTCAACACTGGTCCTCTGGGGCACATGATTTGAGCCCCGACTGCCCACATAGCTGGCTTTCTTGTCTATATAGCTCCTCTCTTTCTTCCTCCACATGTCTGCCTGGGGTCTACTTCATAGGGTTTACAAGTGGCCCACAACACTGGGCTAGTGGATACCGGCTGAATGAGGAAGAGCAACAGGCATTACCATGTTGAATGCCCTGATTTGGCTCCCGGACAGAAAGACAATAGCTCTGCAAGACAAAACCCAGGTTTAAAGCATCACCAAAAAAAAAAAAGAAAAAGAAAAAAGAAAATATATCATCTAAAGAACCAGACAGAACAATTGGAAGCTAACTTCAGACACTAATCCCTTTTCTTACATGTCTTCCCTGGCCCAGCTACCCTCTTAGTTGCACGCAAGTGCTCCCTGGGGGAGCCCTACTCCCCTTGCTACATGTTGTCCTTAAAGAAGCATGGCTGTTGACCTGAAGCCAGCCTGGGCCTCGCCCCACAGTTGTCTTTCCCTTGTAGTCCCAGGTGGCTTGTGGGCTCTACCAAAGAGGACCCCAGTCTATAGCCAGCCTGGAGCCACCTACCTCTGGCCTCACGCTGTGGGCAGCAAGAGGAATGTGTGTGTACTTGGCAAGCCTCCTGCCCACCCTGTCCACATCTAATAAGTGCAATCATTTTGAGTCTTTCTACGTTATCTAGAGGGAGGGTTTTTTGTTTCTTGTTTTTGTTTCTTTTTCCTTTATTAGAACAACCCTATTTATAGCTGCCCAAGAGAGAAGAGTGTATGTTTGGAGTGGAAAAAAATCAGTTTTGAATCTTATGAACCTTAAGTGCTGGAGCATCTGATCTGTCTCTATTCCACCAGTGACCACCCAGACCTCTAGAACCCTTGGTTGGGGTAATCCAGGGTGATAACTCAGAGGCATTTGATATGTAGGAAAGTAATTCTGGGGACTTGATGGAGCAGGAAGGCGAGGGACCTGTGTCGCTAAACCAATTGCTAAACCAATTGATTGCTAAACCAATCCTGCTGTCCCTATGCCTCTCTATGGATTCAGCATGGACTTCATGATTGTAGAGGCCAATGGAAATGCTCAGTGATTTTCTACCCCAAGTAGGGAAAACCTCCATCTTTTCTCTGTCTTCATCCTGTTTTCCCTTGGTGTGCACATGGAAGAGGACCAGGACAAACCACCTGGGGATGGGCTGACTCAGGGTCCGAGGCCAGAGACAAGACTATAGAAGCCAAGAATAGGACAGTTACCAAGGTGTCAAGTTGGTGAAAGCACCAGATATTTGCCTGACCCTGGCCACTTCCCATTCGGAGTTGACTTCAAGCCTAGCTTCCTCAACTACTGTTTTTCTAAAGAAGAATCAAGTCCATGCCCAAGCCCAGAGCCCATACGCATTCTGTCTTTAATTCAATGTGCTGCCTATAAAATTATTTTTCCAATAGCTCCCTCTGGTTCTCTTAAAGCTGTAGTCCTAGTCAATCAAAGGCTACCAATTGACTTCCCAGGTTCACTTCTAGGTGACTGTCCCAGGATACTTCTCTCCCAAGAGACTCAACACTAAATAAAGGAGCTTGACCCCTTCAGCCTGTCATCAGTAGTATTCACCAGCCAAAACAGCCTTAGCAGTGGGAAGCCAATAGCACAGTTAGACCCCCCTGACATCCATTAGCCAATACTATGGACCTTGGGGGTGGAATGGCTGGCTGCCTTTGTCTCTCTGGATCAAAGACAGCCACTGTAAAGATGCAAAATGGCTGCTTCTAAGCAGGGGATATGGTCATTTAGCAGGAGTGTCTGTATTTCCCAGGAAGTACCTGAAAACTGTTTTAATCAACTTTGACCATCCTAATTTTCCACCAAAACTAGGATAACTTTCTGATTCCTCTCTTCTTGCCATTTTGCATCTCTCTTGGAAAGCCAGTGAGGGTGCTTCCCAATTTATGCCTTTGAGGTCTGGCTTCTCCTTTCTCTCAGCTTTTCCTGTCACACCATACATATACATAAATACACTTCCTGCAATCATTTATTCCATGATTTATGAGACTTGCAAATAAGTTCCACAGTATGGAAAGTATAGACCACTAGGCTTCTTAACTGATGTCAAGGCAGATCTTGGTGAGCAGGTGAAGACCTGCTATTGTCCACCAAGTTTAAGTTATCCAAGTTTGGGGTTAAGAACCCAGGCAAAACTGCTGCTGAACCTATGGAGGAAGCTGACCCTGGGCATCAAACTAGGAGTTAAATGGACTGAATGAGGAATTATCTCTCAGGGACTCTCTAGGCCTTTACAGGTCAGACAGAAAAGAGGTTTTTACCAGCTGAAGGGGAAATGGGAAGATGGTGTACATAGGAACCCTTCATGAAGCAACCCAGAGGCCTTTCCACAGGATGGGATGCTTGTAGGGCTACAGTACTATGGGGTCTCATTCATCTTAGTACAAAACCTGCCTAACTTGAGTCTGGGAATGGGAAGCCATTTCATCAAGGGCTCCAAGCACCAAGTGATGCATATAAGAAAGGCACTTACATCCATGGCAATTCCTCTTTACTTCTCTGCCTCCCTCTCTCTGTATTATCGGGCTATGCCCATTCCCTAAACCTGAGTGAATTCTCAGAGTCAGAAAAAACTGACCAGATCCTGGACTTGAGCTGCCTGCCCCAGGCCTAAAAATCCCCCAAAGGCTGATACTGAGCTGTGACTGCTCTGACTTCCCCCAGGATTGGGTCAGTTTGAGGTGGTAGAGACTCATATTTGTTGCTAAAAGTTCAGTAATGTAGTCCTGGTCTTTGGCCCTAATGAAACATTTTATGTCTGAGAAGTGTTCTCCATATGCATGTTTTATGTGACTCTGGAATGGATAGGAGGTCATATCTCAAAATGCCAGAAAACATAAGAACATTCAAACTTTTTGTATTTGCTGCTTAACCTCAATATGACAAGCCTCAGACAAGGGGAACAAAATATAACTGACCATAAGCTGAAAGTGTTAACCTGCTAGGTTTCTTTCTTAAGCACAGTAAGAGAAAAGTGGAAGCAAACAGCACAAGGATATCTTTAAATTTGACCTGTCTCAAAGGTAGCAAACCTGTCCTTGGTCCATTATTTGGACTAGGAATCCTTTAAGAAAATATATGATTATAGAGAATAGAACTCCTAGTTCTGTTACCAGCTTATCTAGACAACACAAGTTGTAGGGGTGTAGCAGTTTGGACAAACTGAAAACTTTATTCTTCTGTGAGTTGAACTGAAGTTTCAGAAAATAATCATCACCATGTGGGAGGCTTTTTTTTTAATGTAGAAGAAATCTCAAAATATTGTATTTATATCTGGCTTCCACTGCTGCCAATATAGTAAGCATCTCCTACACAATCAACAATAAACAGCAAATGATGCAGTTCATAGAGTATTTTGCACTTGGGGAAAAATATGTACCTGAACTTGTAAAAAGAAATGTTTGGATTTTGTATTGTCTTTTTTATTATTATTAAAATATTAAATGAAACTCCTTGGCCTAGCATGTTTTCCTCTATCTCAATAGCTTATCTTAGAGCCGGAAAAAGCCTTGAGAAGACAAAGTGTTTTCTGGCTTCCAGATAAAATTTGGCTATTTATATAATTCCTAATGATTTTAGAATTTAAAAAGGTTTATCTCCCCTGCTTCCTTCCCTTTTCTCACCCCCACCCCAAGAGACAGAGTCTTGCTCTGTCACCCAGACTGGAGTGTGGTGGCATGATCATAGCTCACTGCAACTTCAAACTTCTGGGCACAAACAATCCTACTGCCTCAGCCTCCCAAGTAGCCTGGACTACAGGCGTGCACCACCACACCTGGCTAATTTTTTACTTTTTTGTAGAGACAGGATCTTGGTCTTGTTCAGGCTGGTCTCAAACTCCTTAGCTCAAATGATCCGCCTGCCTCGGCCTCCCAGAGTGCTAGAATTATAGGCGTGAGCCACCGCGCCCAGCCCTGAGGAGAGTTTTTTAAGGGAATACATTTCAAGATCCTCAACTTTCATATGAAATCTTTCCTAAAACCATTCTGTTTGAGAGCCAGCTGACATACTCATGTACACTCTCCATTCTACCTCCCCTTTGACCACAGTCCTTTGTCCCTTTTTACAAAAGAAAGGTACTCTTTTTACAAAAGAAAGGTATATCGCTCACCTATACTAAATCCTGATGCATGGTCCAGGGTATAAAATCCTGGAGAGTTGGGAGGGAAGGGTTGTTTTCCACTTCATGTAAAAATATTCCCATTGCAATCCGTCCTCCTCTTACTTCATCTTATAAAATGTTGCTTATTTCCTACCTCCTACTAGCAAAAAACGAAATTGTTAGCTGCTCAACCCATTATTTCTTAGCAAATATACCTTTCTTTTTTAAAAACACATAAGAAAAAATTTATATATAACAAGATTATTGGAGTTATTTCTCATTTTTAGACATGATTCTTATTTGTTCCCAAAGACCAAACACGAGAGTTTGATGCAAGCAAGCATACACATTTACCAAGGGAATAACATGCCTTCTATACCATTTCTGAAAACTGATATATTTAGCTATACATTATACTGCATTATTCCAAATTATATGAGAAACAGTACTATCTTGTTTTTACCATTTACAATGTTAATATTAGATCTATATAATTTTACTCTTGACTGATTTATTAGTAATACATTTTATAAGCTATAGTTAATAATTTATTTCCCAATGATTTTATAATATCCTTTAAAATGATTGCTAACATATTTATTTAAACTGAAGAATAAAATTCACACTTTTTCCTAACAGAAAGTAAATGTGATTTGGCTGATTGGTATGAAATTAAGACTGGCTTTGCCAATTCCACAAATGGCAATTGTTTTCTATACAGTGAATGAGCAAATCTGCACTTTAATATTTTACCAAAAAGATGCCGAAAACATATAATGATAAGAATTTTATCAAAAAATGCTGTGTTGAGGCCAGGTACAGTGGCTCATGCCTGTAATCTCAGCACTTTGGGAGGCCAAGGCAGGAGGATTACTTGAGGCCAGGAGTTTGAGACCAGCCTGGGCAACACAGTGAATCCCTGTCTCTGAAAAAAAAGAAAAAAATTTTAAAAAATATTGTGTTGGCAAAGGAGTATGGAAATCAATATCTGATTAACAAGGTACCTCTAAGTGAAAAGGTCACAGATAATTAATAATCATTTTTATTAAGACTGAAACCGAAACTCTACTAGATAAATCCTTTTGCGAGTGGCTTCTAATTCTTTTCTTTTAATATAATTAAAGGACTCTAGTTAATAGTATTTAATAATAGAGCACTTTGTAATTGTTGGCATATAATAAGACAGATGTGTTACAATGATATTCCTTGAGTTCAAAGACTCAAGGAATATCATTGTAATAAATCTATCCCTTTTCCAATTATGTGAACAAGGCTTCTCAAAACTGTGTCTATAAAAATAAAAAACAGGTAGAGAATTGATGTTGCACTTTATCTCCTTTTACAATTAGGTAATATGCATCCATGAAATAACTGTGGAAAAACACCGTATTTCTCACTACAATGCATTTTCAATAGAAATTGTACTTTTTAGGTTTCATGAGTTATAAAAATGTATAATATTTTTATGTGTTTAGTTAAGTGTATACTAGTAATTACAGGAAGTGAATGGAATTGGGAGTTCAAGAAAAAAACAAACCATATACAATTTCTGTTAAAGAAGAGCTTGCTCATATATTTTTAAATGGATGATAATGGGTATCAAAATTTTAGGGTATTTGGAATCCACTGGACACATTTCAGAATGATGTAACAATTTTTAGTTTAAGATGTCAAAATTTGCAAAAAGTCAGAAATTATAGCCTCTTCAAGTATTTAGATTAATGAAGGAAATTTAGGTATCAACTTAAGAATGAACAAGGGATAGATAGCTCTTCAAAATTATTTTATAGGGCCAGGTGCGGTGGCTCACGCCTGTAATTCTAGCACTCTGGGAGGCTGAGGCGGGTGGATTGTTTGAGCTCAGGAGTTCGAGACCAGCCTGAGCAAGAGCGAGACCCCGTCTCTACTAAAAGTAGAAAGAATTTAATTGGCCAACTAAAAATATATAGAAGAAATTAGCCGGGCATGGTGGCACATGCCTGTAGTCCCAGCTACTCAGGAGGCTGAGGCAGGAGGATCACTTGAGCCCAGGATTTTGAGGTTGCTGTGAGCTAGGCTGATGCCATGGCACTCTAGCCCAGGCAACAGAGACCCTGTCTCAAAAAAAAAAAAAAACAATTATTTTATGGGGTCTGTTTTTTAAAAATGTCTGAAGATCACTAGCCTATACATGTGGAGGAGGGAGGATGGGACAGAAGCTACTAGAAATGATCTTCAATACTCCACCCCAAAATATTTTCCTTACAAACTCTCCTGAAGATCTAAAATTACCCACCATTGGAATCATTATTTCAGTTTCAGACAGTGTTTTCCCACAGTTTTTGTTAAATGTGTAATGGCAAAGGTGATTTGACATCAGATTAGGATTTGCAGGGAATGTACAAAAGGACAAATGTATTTTTTACTGTGGAAAAAAGATGGTTTGGAGGTTGTGAGGGACCAAATCAAGTACATCCTGAGTTCTATTCCCTGCTGTTCATACTATACTTTCTGTATCTATAAGATATTTCTTTGGGCAATAACTTGTCAAACTTCCACCAAAAAGGAACAGAAAAGGGGCACTATAGTGATCAGGCTGTTTATTTCTATACCAGGAAGTATATAAAGGATTAATTATTGGCTGAGCACGGTGGCTCATGCTTGTAATCCCCAGCACTTTGGGAGGCCAAAGCGGGAGGATTACTTGAGCCCAGGAGTTGGAGGTTACAGTGAGCTATGATTGCACCCGCTGCACTCCAGCCTGAGCGACAAAGCAAGGCCGTCTCCAAAATAAACAAAGGATAATTAATCATAAGAATGGACCATCAATTGCACTTACTGCCTACCTAAACTGAGAACTCTGGTCCCAGTCCCACTTCTAAAAAGAAATGCCCAAGATGGAGCAAGGGGGATGTCTAAGATTTAAAGGGGGGCTTTCTGGTTAAGCTCTTCAGACAGGAGGAGAGGAACAGGATGTCTGTGCTCCCAAAGGCATCTTTAACGACCACAGGCCCCAAACCCAGTACTTTGTAAAAGTTTCTAGTTTACTTCCTTTTAAAAGTATTTTTATTAAGTTAAATTGTTGGGGAGGAAGATACAAAAGAAATGAGTTAAAATCTGAAAGGGCAGACGGTGAAGTTTCTCACTTTATTCCCCCAGGCACCCTGTTCCTCCCCAGTCTTTACCAGTTCCTTATCAAATTCCCCTTTTTTATTTAATTTTATACCTAAAGCTCACTCCCTTTTAATTTTCCCTCCGGTTTCCGAAAATTCCCCAATCGCAGCCCCTTCCTGCTAAGAAGGGGCAATAATAGTAAAAGGGCTCGGGTTTGATCCCTTGAAGCCAGCCAAGAGAGGGAGTTGCCGGTTTTGAGGCCGGGGGTGGGGCTGGCGGAGAACGAGAGTGAGAGAACCCAAGAGGACCGTCAGGGCGCCCTCCCTAAGGAGGCAGTCCCTACTGCTCCCCAATACCGTCCTTTTCAATAAGGAGCTATTAATACCTGCAATTGCTTCCTTCAAAGGGTGGCTCGAAGATCAGTAGGCAAAGCTGGAGGACCTCGCACTTTAAAGCGCTTCGGGACCGTAATGCACGGTTCGTGCTGAGGGGGCGCCGCGGCGGCCGGGAGGAAGCCCGGGGGCTCGGAGCCGAAGGAGAGTCGGCAGCCCCTGCGCGAGGAGTGGGACGCGCGGGAACGGCTTCCTTCACACCCTGTCCCTCTGGTCCTCCCCTCCTACTTCTGAAGCGCACCTTCTGGCCCGCCGGCCGCAGACGAGCCGGCGCAGGGCCCTCGGGGCCGCCCCGCCCCCCCTCAGGTCTCAGGTGGACCCAGTCCCTGGGCGGGACAGGTAGCAGCTCCGCACCGCCACAGCAACGCCCGGGCTCGGAGCCGCGCCCCGGCCCTGACCCGGGCGTCGTGACGTCATCACGCCCTTGCCGGTTGCTCGCCCTCGCGGGCCGTGCGTCACCCCGGCCAGGGGGCGGGGCGGGGCTCGGAGGGGCTCGGTTTGGATCCCAGCCGCCCGGGCTTCGGGGCCCCGGAACCAGGATAAGTGGGACGGCCGCCGCGGAGAAGGCGGGGAGGGGTGGAGCGTGCCCTGTATTTTCTATACAGGTTCCGGGGCCCGGTAGAGGCGTTCCGAGAGGACAGGAAATTGCGGCGGCCCTGGAACCTGGATATCGCGCGAGGCAAGCTGCGCGCGGGCGGGCGGGCTATGGCGCAGGCGGGTTGCGGGGCCGGCGCTGGTGGCGGGGCCCGGTGCATGGCGGTCTGTCTGCGGAGTCGCCCTCGGGGGCTGTCAGGTTGGTGGCTGCGGGAAGAGTGGGTCCACTGTGTTCAGGGCGGGAGGCTGGGCGGGCGCAGGGCCCTAGAGGGTCCCGAGCCCGGCGTGCCCACCCGCCTCCGGTCCTAGCCGGGCGGCCGGGCCGCTGGACGGCGGCCGGGCCCCTCCCCCACCCAGGGACCCTGCCCCTCCATTCCGCCCTGCGACTCCTCCCCCGTGACTCCCAAACCCCACCCCGTGACTGCGCCCGCCTCCACCTCTGTGACCCCACACCCCACCCACTGACCCCTAGACCTCACCAAGTAACCCTTAATTATTAGTCATTGACTGCTAATCCAGGAATTTCCCCAGCTCTTCTCAGGAACCCACCAACCCATGACTCCCTCGCTTATAATCCAGTGGTTCACATGACCCCAAGATCCCCACACTCTTTCTTAGTGACCCCCAAACCTCGGTGACCCCACTGGCCCAGTAACCCCTGACTCTAGGTTATGTTCCCCACAAACTCGGTGACACCGCTCAAAACTCTCCTGGCAACTCCTAAGCCATACTCCAGTAGTTTCCCACCCACTCATCAAAGTAGCTCTCAGTATCTTGGCCCCATGACCCCATACCCTCATTTCATTTTCTCCTTTCATTCTAAAATCACCCCCACTGGCATCCCTCTGCACTCTCAGCCCTCCATTGTCAATCAGCACATGACTTACAAGTGCCCCAGCACCTTCCTGCTGCTAAGGAGGGTATAGAGAGAAATATGAAGTAGCCATAATTGGAGGCATCAAAGAATTGCGAATTGAGTTTGTGGTCCCAGGTTGAAGCCCCAGCTCTGCCACTGTTGTGCTTTGGGAACCTGGGAGAAGTCCCTTCCTCACTCTTGGCCTCAGTTTCTCGTCATTACTGTGATGGAGTTGGGTTAAATTATCTCAGAGTTTCCTTCCAGTTGTGAAATTCTACAATTTTCAGTCAAGATAACTGTTTGCAGTCATTTTTATACCCCACGCTACAAGCTTATTTTTGTTACCTCAACCCAGGGCCCACTGGCTTCTTGAATCTTATTCCCTCATTCCCATGATGCCCTACACTCTCACTAGTGTATGTCCATTTCCCTTGATCAGGCCCCATCGGTTAACGTGTTTGCAAAGCAGTATAGCAGAGTGCTTCAGCTTGGGGCACTGATGTCATAAGAAACCTAGGTTCCAGTCTGCCTCTGGCTCTTTAGCTTTGGGACTTTTTGCATACCGTTTAGCCTGTCTGAACCTCAGTCTCCACCTCTGCTAAGGGAGGATAATAGTAATGCCTAAGATAACACATGTAAAGCATTTGGCACCATGCCTGGCACATGGGACTCCTTAAGTATAAGCTGTTGTTACTACTGAGAACCTCCTGTGGGTCTTAGTCTATCCTGGGTGCTAGGGATTCAACAGACAATGAACACATGGCCCATATTTTGCATTATCTTTCTCCTATTGACATCTTAGAATCCCTGTCCTCTTATCTCTGCTGTGGCCTCACTATACTGGTTCTTTACCCCAATATTGCCTTAAAACTGTTTGGCTCACTGAACACCTACTGTATGCCAAGCTTTGTATATTTTTAAGTTTACCTCTCAACAACCCATTCACTACCGTTTCCCCTTCCCACTGTTCCCCCCTTGGTTTGGTTTTAAATAAACAAACCAGAAACATAGCTAAGGTAGCAGAACTGGGATTTGAACCCACAATCTTAAAAAAAACCCTTCCTTGTCTCTCTTGCCCCCAGACCTACCTGGTTTTCCACATCAACCCCAGCCCCTTGTTCCTTATTTTCTAATAATTCCTGCACCCAGCATCAGCTCACTTCATGACCCTTTGCCCAATGGCTTGGTGACTTTTTCATCCTATTATTTGTGACCTTTGACCCTGTATCCCCTGAGACCCCTGAATCTTGTAGGGGAGGCAAAATATCTTTTTAGGTTCATGGCTTAGGCCCCTATAACTGTAAAACACAGATTAACAAGAGGAAAGTATATAGATTTTTTTTCATAAGTTCCTCAACAGCTGGAAGCATACAGATTTAACGTAAGTTTTACATGACACAAGAACCCTTATAATGAAATGAAGACCTGAAGAAATGGTTAAACTCGCTGTTTTCATGCTAGGTTTGATGAAGAGTGGATAGTTGTGGAAAAATACAACAGGGCAAAAGGAGTATGATCTAATGGTAATAAACTGGGGAAAACTTAGCAAGGCCTGTTTGTTCGGATTCTTCTCTGTAACCCTGTGTCTTTTTTTGTTTTTTTGTTTTTTTGTTTTTGTTTTTTTTTTTTTTTTTGAGGCAGAGTCTCACTCTGTTGCCTGGGCTAGAGTGCCGTGGCATCAGCCTAGCTCACAGCAACCTCAAACTCCTGGGCTCAAGCGATCCCTCTGCCTCAGCCTCCCCAGTAGCTGGGACTACAGGCATGTGCCACCATGCCCGGCTAATTTTTTACATATATTTTTAGTTGGCCAATTAATTTCTTTCTATTTATAGTAGAGACGGGGGTCTCGCTCTTGCTCAGTCTGGTCTCGAACTCCTGACCTTGAGCTATCCACCCGCCTCGGCCTCCCAGAGTGCTAGGATTACAGGCGTGAGCCACCGCGTCAGGCTTGACCCTGTGTCTTTAGAGATAAGATTGCTCCTTTCTTCTGGGTATACTGAGGGCACCTCTCACCTGAGGGTTTTATGACCTGCTTCAGGGGAGAAGGGCCAGGGAAAGTGAGAGTGACCTTCTTCTGTCATTTTCTTAAATTGCCATATTTTGGGGTAGCATGTCCTGAACCCAGTCAACCTTAGTACTGCTCTTCATCCTTTGCCCTGATATCGTCTCACTCTGAGTTCTTGGAGCTCCCAGCCCTCACCCTGTGATCTCACTCATCCTAAGGTGTCTCCCAGCTCACTTGCGCTTTACCTCAAATCCTGTCATCTGGTTAAGTCCCTTACCCCCAGGAATCCATGTGTTCATATACTCTAAAACCCTTTAGCCCAGTCCTCTTTCATCTTGTGATTCCTTCCTATTTTCATTCTCAGTGGTCTGGCTCTTCCTGCACTTCTGCTGTACTCAGCTACATTCTGTTACCTGAAACTTTCATCGAATTAGCCCTTCATCTGGTGGCCTCCTTATGTGCCCAGCTTCAGTAGAATGAGCCCCTTCCATCCTAACGTGAACCCATCGTTCATAACCACCCTCCCATTCTAAGATATCTCACACCCGTGCTCAACATCCTATGAGTTTCTGCCTCTCAGATTCTTCCATCAGTGATCGCCAGAATCATCTTTCACCTCCCCCCTCCGTGTGTTTCACTGCCTTCTCCTTCCTGCCTTCCTCTTTTTTTGTCTCCCTAACCATCCTCTTCTCACCAATCTTGATAACAAACTGATTACAATGTAAACGTCCCTCCCATCCCAGCTCAGTGCCTTTCTTCCTCCACTCTCCCATGGTCTACTCCAGAGCCATGTGAATGACCCTGCTGCTTTCATACATAGCACTGTCCATCCAAACCTCATTAGCCTCTTTGGTTTCTCCAGAGAACTACACTCTTCTCTAGAACTTCTGATGGCTTCTGGTAATAGATCACCAAGATCTCAGTCCTTTAGGTAACAAGGAGAGAGCCCTAAGAAACCGTTCAGAATCTATCTAGCTGCATCTTCTGGAAGCACTCCCACTATCCTATCCTGTTTATGAAGCTGCTTACTGTATATGCCCTCAGGGTAGAATGCTTTGATTGTCAGCCTCTGCCGGCAGTGAATTAGCCCCATTGTTTTCCAGTCCCCTCCCACAGAAGACTGGATGGTCAGTAGCAAAATATGACATTAACAGTACAGGTCCAAAACTCTATTCTAGCTAGGTGAGGTGGCTCATGCCGGTAATCCTAGCAGTGTGGGAGACTGAGGCTGAAGGAGGATTGCTTGAGGCCAGGAGTTCAAGCTTGCAGTAAGTTATGATGACGCCACTGCACTCCAGTCTGGGTGACAGAGTGAAACCTTGTCTCAAAAAAAAAAAAACAAAAACAAAAAAAACCCCTGAAAACAATGACAAAAAAGTCTGTTCTGTGGGTCACCAAATTTCCAGGGCTCCTAGAATGTACTTACTGGCTGTAGAACAATAAATACAGCAGAGAGTTAAAGAAGGGGTATATACTGGTGTTTACAACCTCTGTGGGTGGATTAAAGAAAAGGAGCTTTTGCCTTAGATTTGCTTATTTTTTCTTAGGACAGAGAACATATTCCGCTTTGTATTTTAGTTATTTGTGTACTTCTCTCACCCCCCCCCCACCCTGTGACTTCCCTTAAGAACAGAGGCTGGGTTTTCTTCACCTTTTGTCATTTTAATCCTGTCCCTTGTATTTAGCAGGTAGTCAGTAAATACTTATTGGGTTGAATTAACTTACTCAGAAATTCTGCATCAGGGCCATTCAAGTAAAAACAGCTCTTGTCTACATTGGTTTTATAGCCACAACAACCCCCTCCCCAAATCCCTCCAAACATGATAGTGGCCAGGTCCCTTGATTTAAACAGTTTAAAGTTTAGACACTTCCTTTTTCAGTCATTGCTTGAGTGGAATGGGTATAAGTGGGGTTTTTTGTTGTTGTTTTTTTTTTTTAACCATATTTCCAGTAATACCAGAGAGACTGGTTGAGATAGTTGCTAAACACAGTGGCAACAATGTCAGGGTCTGTCTTACATAGACCTGTTCTCAAAACAGCTAGATGAAATATTTAGTGGAGATTGCAGAGACAATTAGAGAAACCAAGGTGGCAAAATGTTGGTAATTATTGAAGTTGGGTAATAGATTCATGAAGTTCATTACTACTACTTTTGTACATATTAGAAATCCATAACAAAAATTGGGGGACACCAGGCGCAGTGGCTCACGCCTGTAATCCTAGCACTCTGGGAGGCCAAGGCGAGAGGATCACTTGAGGTCAGGAGTTCAAGACCAGCCTGAGCAAGAGCAAGACCCCTGTCTCTACTAAAAATAGAAAAAATTAGCCAGGCATGGTGGCATATGCCTGTAGTCCCAACTACTCGGGAGGCTGAGACAGGAGGATCGCTTGAGCCCAGGAGTTTGAGGTTTTTGTGAGCTAGGCTGATGCCACGGCACTCTAGTCCAGGCAACAGAGCAAGACTCTGTCTCAGAAAAAAAAAGATTTGGGGAGCGGGCAGCTAGATGAACAAGTACAATTCTAGCATTGTTCCTTGGAAAACACCTCAAAGCACCTCTGTTACTGAGTTAGTACTGTTGTTTAGGTTAAGTAGTATACTTAGTCCTGACCTATCTCTGACTACTTCTGTTTGTGAGATATCAGGATACCAAAATGAAAAAATGAGCACCCTGTAGAATTCTGCATCTGGTGGCCTGGGAATTGTAATGGCCTAGCAACAAGCGCCTGGTCCTTCCCCGCTTCCCAGCTCGGGTGTGGTTTCTGATAGTAAAGGGTTGGACTGGACCTGAGAAGAAGGTGGGGAAAGAGAAGCCAGGGCAGGAGAGAGACCAGAGTTCAATTAGGGTCTTCCCCTTCTGACCTCAAGTTTTCAGATTACTGAGAGATCCTAAAGGTATGGATGTTCATTCATTCACTCATTCATTCATTCATTCATTCCACAAATATTTGCATACCTGCTATGTGCCAGGTACTTTTCTAGGCAGTGGGGTTGGAACAATGAGCTTACCTTTTGGGCAATGAACAAGGGAGAGACAGAAAATTAAGCACAGAAGGGGAGTGGTCAAGGAAGGTCTCACTGAAAAGGTAACATTTGAGCAAAGACCTGAAGGAAGTTAGGAGGTGAGCCAAGCATTTATCTGGGGGAAGCTTACTCCGGTCATGGAGAACAGCAAGCACAAAGGCCCTGAGGCAGGAGTGTGCCCTGTGTACATATTTGAGAAACACAAGGAAGCCAGCCTGAGATAGGGGAAACAGCTGGTGTCTGGGTGGGAGTGGATTAGGGGCAAATCACATAGGCCACTGGCTTTTATTGTGAATTGTGAGATGTGAGCCATTAGAGGATTCTAGGAAGATAAGTGGTATGATTATATTTTGAAAAGATCATTCTGGCTGCTGTGTTGAGAATAAGCTGTACTGAGGAAAGAGTGGAAGGAGGGAAACTGGTTAGGAGGCTGCCGCAGTAGTCTAAGCAAAAGAAGTTGGTGTCTTGGACCCAAAGTAAATGCAGTGGAAGAGTGGGAAATGGTTGGATTCTGGGTATATTTTGAAAGGAGCCAGCAGGATTTGTTGATGGATTGGATGCAGCATGTGAAAGAAATAGAGAAATTGAGGCTAGCTCCCAGGTTTTTGGCCTGAGCAACTAAAGGGTGGAATTCCCATTTACTGAAATGGAGGAGCCTGGAAGGGGGCAGATTGTGAGGAGGGGGAGATAAGGAATTCACTTTTAAACTTGTCCAGTTTGAGATACTTTTGGATATCAAAGTAGAGATACTGAGTAAGCAGCTGGACATTCAAGTCTGTTGGAGTCTAGTAAATATCTACTCTCGGGAACTGAAAGAACACTATTACCAGGCAAGAGACAAAGGAGTGTGGGGGAAGAACACTGGTGGTTTAGGCTCTGCCACCAGGTAGCTGTGTGATCCTTTGGGACTCCTCAGTCAATGCAGGCCTCTGTCTCTTCATCTGCAAAATGCCTGTTTTAGACTACAAATGAGCTGTCTTCTCAGCCCCTCCCATTATGAGAGTTGATGGATTAAGTGCTTACAGTACACAAGAAAATGCATCTGTGTATCTGAGAGCATTTTGGAAACTGCTGAGCTCTACATAGGGTAGTGGTGGTGGTAAGGTTCCTTCCTTCCTTCCTTCGCTGAAGTAATACCCAGTGAATGCCTGCTGTGTGCTGGGCACCATGCCGCAGCATGAGGAGACAATGACAGGGGAGATGGATCCATGCCTTTGTGGATCACCACTGATGAGCCTCCAGGTATAGCTTCACTGCCAAGTGCAGAGGGAACAGGGGGCTGGAGTCTGACAGTCTGGCATGACATTAGCCAGGGAAAGCTTGTTTTTGACCTGGGTCTGGGAGGAAATGGTGAACGTGGATGTCAGAGACAAGGCTAGATGATATTCCAGGTGAGGAAAAAGTGGTCCATCCAGCTTAGAGCTGGGAAAGTGGTATGATACGGTTGGGAAGGGATATGGTGGTGGGATCTCAATTCCTTCTCTCCATTTTTTTTTTTTTTGAGACAGATTCTCGCTCTGTAGCCCTGGGTAGAGTGCAGTGGCATCATCATAGCTCACTGTAACCTCAAACTCCTGGGCTCAAGTGAGCCTCCTGCCTCAACCTCCCAGGTAGCTGGGACTACATGTGCACACCACAACACCTGGCTAATTTTTCTGTTTTTAGTAAAAGATGGGGTCTCACTTTGCTCAAGCTGGTCTTGAACTCCTGAGCTCAAGCGATCCTCCTGCCTCAGCTTCCTGGAGTGCTGGGGTTTCAGGTGTGAGCCACCATGCCTGGCCTCTCCTTCATTCTTTAACTCAGTCTTTACTCCCTTGCTAGGAGCTTTTCGTAAGGAGCTCATAGTTCTGTAGAAGATGAAGGGTTTCAGATCTGGTCTCAGGAGTTTCAGTTAGATCTAATTCACAGTGAGTGGAACTGAATCAGGATTCAGATTTAAACTAAAGCGCTCAGTTAGCTATGTGACCTAATTGCATTAATCATTTGGTATCTTTGGCACATTCTTTGTTAGGTGCTAATTAAGCCGAAAGGCATGCTCTCCAGGAACTTAAATTATAATCTGTATAATAGAAAGTAAGAATGTTATTTTCCTCTAAAAAAGTCAAGTGTTAAGGTAAACACATACTATGGCAGTGTAATCCTTTAACTGCATCTGGAAGCCGTCCTTCATCTGTGTTTATCCATGTGTCATTTAGTTGTCGATGTTTATGTTGCAAGGAGAGTCTCTGACCGGGTAAATCAGAGCACAAGACATAGACCATGCTAACTGACAGATCACCTACAAAATTAGTTTAGAGTTGACAGGTAATCAGCTTCTACCACTTAATGGAACAAGGAAATTTTGTCCTGGTGAGTGAAAAAAACAAAACAGAGACAAGTCCAAGTACAGCTGAGCATCTTCAACTGACAGCCCTAACTTGCTTCAAAAGCTACTGATAAAGCTCAAATTCCTCTTACACTGGCTGCTATCAAACAAGGTATAAAATTGTGACAGTCTCACAAATCCTATGCAGTCATCTGTTTTGCTGGTAGAAGTATGGGGCCAACTCAGGCTCCTCACTTGCAGTTCAGAATCAGAAAGATCTGCGATGTTGGAAAAGCCTCATGGTCAGTTATGCTGTCATCAGCTGAAAGAGTACCTCTTCTAGTACCTTGGGTTTAACATTCCTCCCCCGAGCTTGCCCTCCAGTGAATTATTCATCTCTCAGAAGCCCAGCTATAACTTGTTAGGCTTGTACTATATCTCACTTCATAACTGCATTTGTTAGAAGTTCGTGGCCTGGCTCTGGGAGGCCAAGGTGGGAGGATTGCTTGAGCATGGGAGTTCGAGATCACCCTGAGCAAGAGTGAAACCCTGTCAGTACTAAAAATAGAAAAATTGGCCGAGTGTGGTGGCACATACCTGTAGTCCCAGCTACTTGGGAGGCTGAGGCAGAAGGATTGCTTGAGCCCAGGAGTTTGAGGTTGCTGTGAGCTAGGCCGACGCCATGGTACTCTAGCCCGGGTGACAGAGCAAGACTCTGGGGAGGAAAAAAAAGTTCGTGCTGCTTTGGGATTGTTGATAAAGCATGAGACCCATACAGTTAAGAACCAAGGAACTGGGAGCTCCTTGAGATTGTAGACCTGACCTGAGAGGCTTAGATGTGGGGATGTGGCAGGGCTATCTGAAAGTAGAGTTCTTTTCTCTGAGATCATCCTCTCAACCTAGGAAGTACTGTCCTGGGGCTCCATGGGACAATGAAGGAGAAAGGTAGTCCCTGCTTAGACTACCACTTCAGCCAGACCCACCAGGCTGGGGATATACATGTTGAGGCCACCATGTCCTCCAGTCCTGTATAGACCTGCTGTTGCCTCATGCTCAATGTAATCAACTTTCCATATGAAATTCCAGAATGGCATCGTGAATTGTGAAGCTGTGTTTTCAGGAACCCATCCTGTCAGCACTGGACTGTCTGCCTCATTCATAAAGGGAGAGAATCATAGATATTCGTGTAGCCAAGAGAAGGTTCTTGGTGTTTTTTTGTTTTCTTTTAATTCTTTTATTTATTTAGCATAGGTAACACATTCTCAAGGCTTAATTTTTTTCTTTTTTTCTTTCTTTTTTTTTTTTTTTTTTTTTTTGAGACAGTCTCACTCTGTTGCCCCGGCTAGAATGCTGTGGCATCAGCCTAGCTCACAGCAACCTCAAACTCCTGGGCTCAAGCGATCCTCCTGCCTCAGCCTCCCGAGTAGCTGGGACTACAGGCATGCACCACCGTGCCTGGCTAATTTTTTCTATATATTTTTAGTTGTCCAGCTAATTTCTTTCTATTTTTTAGTAGAGACGGGGTCTCGCTCTTGCTCAGGCTGGTCTCGAACTCCTGACCTTGAGCGATCCTCCCGCTTTGGCCTCCCTGAGTGCTAGGATTACAGGCGTGAGCCACCGCACCCAGCCTTAATTTTTTTCTTTGAGTATAAAAGATACACACAGTGAAAAGTCACCCTCCCATTGCTGTGCCGCAGTCATTCAGTCATCCTTCCACAGGCAAACCTGGTTAGTAATTTCTTGACTGTCCTTCCACAGATTTTTTTATGCCAGTGGCAGCATATAAAATGTACTGTTTTATACCTTGCTGTTTTTATTCCATATATTTTGGAGATCTACCCATGTCAGTACATAAAGAGCCGTCTCATTTATGTCTGCATGGTATGGAAGTTCCATGTTGATAGACATTTATGCTTTTTCTGATTTTTTTTGCCATTATTACATGTTGGGATGCCATGAATAATCTTGGATGTATGCCATTTTTCATATATGTGCATCTACTTGTAGACTAGATGTGAAATTGCTGAGTCAGATGGTATGTACATTTGTAATTTTGGTTGATATTGCCAAACTGCTGTCCATAGAGATCATACTAGTATATACTCCCACTAACAGTGTAGAACTGCCTGTTTCTCCACATGGACATTGCTTTAAGAATGTATCAGATTCCCTGAAGATCAACATAGGATACTGAATTGTGAGGTCCCATTGTGATGCTCTGTTCCATGAGACAAACAAAACAACACATACTCTTTTGAAGAGTATCACATTTAAAAATATATCCAAGCAGAAGCTGGACCTCTTGGGGGGTTATAAGAGAGGAAAGGAAGAAAATTCCTTGAGGAAGAAGTTCCCCACCTCAGTGTTTATGCTGGCATGAATTTAAGGAGGAATAGAGGGATGTTTTTCTTTGCAGGACCTAGGAGAGATGAGGTGCCGGTGATAACAGGAAGGCTATGGGGGGAATTGAGGGAAACCCCAAGAGGGAGGGACTGGCAACCAAGTAGGCAAGTTTAATGTCCACTGTAGAACTGCCTCTTAGCTCCATGCTGGCATCTTTTTATTTCAACAATTGTATATTTTAAAAATTATAACCCTTCTTTTTAGCACAACTATCTTTAGCACAGTCAGCCTCTTCTGACTTTGTCTCATTTGGAGTTGAGGTTTGTGCGAGTTGCGACCAGATGAATATTTACCCTTATGTGTTTTTTCACTTATTGTTAGTTTGTTAAGCCCTCCCCGCCATTAATCCAGATGATCTTCATGATTCTTGTCTAAAACGTTTAAACAAGCATCATTGTGCATGTAGTTCTTGTTTTCTGTTCATTCTTTTTGTGGGATGACGTGGGATGACAAGGTTATTAGATCTCAAACCCTTATCTTTCCCAGTGGGGTTAAGCATTGAGAATTATTCTCTGGAGAGCCTGGAACAACCTCCAGTGCTGTCAGCAGTACACACTTGTGCCTATCTCTCCACCTTGCTAGCTTTCGTTGTTGGTTTTTTTGTTGTGTGTTTTTTTTTTAATTTAATAGACTTTATTTCTTAAGCAGTTTGAAGTTTGCAGAAAAATTGAACAGACAGTACAGAAAGTTCTCATATACTCCTTCCCCCTGGTTTCCGATTGTTAATATCTTGAATTGGTGTGGTATATTTGTTGCAATTGCTGACCCAACATTGATACATTTCTATTAATTCATAGTTTACCATATGGTTCACTTTTTGTGTTGTTCATTCTATGGGTCTTGCCAAAAGCATAATGTCTTGTGCTCACCATTACATTATCGTACAGAAGTGTCTTACTGCCCTAAAAATCCCCTATGTGCAACCTGTTCATCCTTTCCTCCCTCTCCTTGAACCTCTGGCAAACACTGATCTTTTTATTGTCTCTATAGTTTTACCTTTTCCAGAATGTCATGTAGTTAGAATCATATAGTATGTAGCCTTTTCAGATTGACTTCTTTCACTTTGCAATATGCATTTAAGGGTTTTCCATGTCTTTTTGTGGCTTGATAGCTCATTCATTTTTATAGTTGAAGAATATTCCATTGTATGGATGTGCCACAGTTTGTTTATTGAAGGACATCTTGGTTGCTACCAATTTGGGGTAATTATGAAAAAAGCTGCTATAAATGTATATGTGGAGGTTTTTCTGGGGACATTAGTTTTGTAAGAAACTACCAAACTGTCTTCCAAAGTGGCTGTACCATTTTGCGTTCCCACCAGAAGTGAACGAGAGTTCCTGGTGCTCCATATCCTCACCAGCATTTAGTGTTGTCAGTGTTTTGGATTTTGGCCATTCTAATAGGTGTATAGTGGTATCTCGTTGTTTTAATTTGCAGTTTCCTAAGAACATGATGTTGAACATCTTTTCATATGCTTATTTGCCACATGTATGTCTTCTTTGGTGAGGTATCTGCTCAGATATTTTGCCTACTTTTTTTTTTTGAGACATAGTCTCACTCTGTTGCCCGGGCTAGAGTGCCATGGCGTCAGCCTAGCTCACAGCAACCTCAAACTCCTGGGCTCAAGCAATCCTCCTGCCTCAGCCTCCAAGCAGCTGGGACTACAAGCATGTGCCACCACGCCCGGCTAATTTTTTCTATATATTTTTAGTTGTCCAGCTAATTTCTTTCTATTTTTAGTAGAAATAGGCTCTCACTCTTGCTCAGGCTGGTCTTGAACTCCTGAGCTCAAATGATCCTCCCGCCTCAGCCTCCCAGAGTGCTAGGATTACAGGCGTGAGCCACCACGCCCAGCCTTTCCCACTTTTTAATTGGGTTGTGACACCCTGTGCCTATCTCCCAAGCTTGCCAGCATTAGCTGTTGGATTTTATACTTTTATTTTGATTTTGGTGATTTGATTATTTTTTTTTATTCTTTAATTACTAATGAGAGTGAGCCTTTATTGTTTATTTACTAGTAGTCTTTTTTGCTTGTGTGAATTCATATTGTAGCCTCTTGTCCAGTGGGAATTTGATATTCTGAAAAGTTTGTATGTGTCTGTGGTTTTTTTGTTTGTTGGGAGATAGGGTCTCACTCTGTTGCCCAGGCATGCATGCAGTGGCATCATTATAGCTCACTGCAGTCTCAAACTTTCTGGGCTCAAGTGATCCTCCTGCCTCAGCTTCCTGAGTAGCTGGGACTACAGGGGTGTGCCACCATGCTCAGCTAATTTTTCTATTTTTTGTAGAGACAGGGTCTAGCTGTGTTGCTTAGCTTGGTCTCAAACTTCTGACCTCAAGTGATCCTCCCACCTCAGCCTCCTAAAGTGCTAGGATTGTAGGTGTGAGCCACCATGCCCAGTCCATCTGTGTTTTTAATTTATATATTTTCTATTATATTTTCCTCTACTATTTTTGTTTGTTTGTTTGTTTGTTTTGTTTTGTTTTGTTTTTGAGACAGGGTCTCTCTGTTGCCCACGCTAGGGTGCAGTGTTGTCATCACAGCTCACTACAACCTCAAACTCATGGGCTGAAGGGATCCTCCAGCTTCAGCCTCCTGAGTAAGTGGGACTATATGCATGTGCCACCATGCTCAGCTAATTTTTATATTTTTTGAGAGGCAGGGTCTCGATATGTTGCTCGGGCTGGTCTCATACTCATGGGCTCAGGTGATCCTCCCACCTTGGCCTCCCAAAGGCTGGGATTACAGATGTGAGTCACTGCACCCAGCCTGATTTTTTTTTTTTTAAACCATCCCTTCTTTTGACTTGATTTTCTGTTTTTGAGATGAGGTCTCATTCTGTCACCCAGGCTGTAGTACGGTGTCCTGATCATAGTTCACTATAACCTTGAACTGCTGGGCCTAAGCAATCCTCTTGGCTCAGCTTCCTGAGTAGCTGGGGCTGTAGGTGCATGCCACCACACCTGCAAACATGGGGTCTGGCTGTGTTGCCCAGGCTAGTCTTGAACTCCTGGCCTCAAGTGATCCTCTTGCCTTGTTCTCTCCCTTGATTTTCTTTTGCTTCAGAAGTCTAAAACTACCTTCTCTTCCTAGTTGAGATCTGGATATTGTTCCATTTCAATGAACTGATAAAAATATTTAACCTTTTTGTCAAAGGCTGATGTTTTTTAAAAATGTGAACTATAATAACCCAATCCCTCCTGATGCTGATGGAATGTTTCATTTTCAAGTAGCCCTTCTCAAGCCAGTGGTGACCCCAGACTGAATTCCAGAAACAATTTAGATATAACTTCATCATATCTGTGCTAATTTGCTTATTGATGTAAAGCTTATCCTTAGCATAATCCTTCCAAAATGCCTTTATTTTGGACTTTCATGGACTAAAGTGGGTTTGAAACCCAGCCATGTTGGATGTTTACAAACTAAGGTGTTAAAATTCACTTAAATGTATGGCTGAAAATTAGATTTTTAAGTTACTTGTTTTAGTTTAAATAAATTCTCTTCTGTAATAATGGTGCCTGTATTTTCATTGCCCTTTTAGAATTGGAAATGATCCACTTTGCCTAATTACTTGCTTTCCTGTGACTAATTCAAATCTTTAAAATTGCAGTAGCCAAATAGGAACCATACTAAAATGTGATTTGGGCTTTTAAAATCAATGTGCCTTTTGCAAAGAGATATTTAGCTGATGTTTTAAATCTGTGTTGTGTTAATGCAAGTTTCTGTTATTAATTTCCTGTTTTCTCTTCAATGTTTAGAAAGCCACAGAACCAAGCCTGTTTCCCTAAGCTCTTGTGTATGCATTGAGGTCTTTTTCTATAATAACAAATACTGAATCATTTTACTGCAGCTCTTCCAAATCTGGTTCTCATTTGTTCGCCACTTGTCTCCATCAGGCTTCGTCCCTCCCAACCTAACGTTTCTTTGTCCTAATAACAAGTTTTCTGTTCACAAATGAGGAATTTTCTATGTGAAGATTGTCATCGTTTTCTTCAAAGTTGAACATTGTTTTCTTTCCAAGCAAATGTTTAGTCTTTCTTTTTTTTTAGTTTTCTTTTCCTTTCTATTCTTTTCTTTTCTTTGGCTTCTAAATACAGTTGCCCTTGGCTGGGCGGGATGGCTGACACCTGTAATCCCAGCACTCTGGGAGGTCGAGGCAGGAGGATCACTTGAGCTTAGGAGTTCAAGACCAGCCTGGGCAAGAACGAGACCCCATCTCTACTAAAAATAGAAATTAATTGGCCAACTAAAAAAGAAAATATATATATATAAAAAATTAGCCGGGCATGGTGGCGCATGCCTGTAGTCCCAGCTACTTGGGAGGCTGAGGCAGAAGGATTGCTTGAGCCCAGGAGAGGTTGCTGTGAGCTAGGCTGATGCCACGGCACTCTAGCCGGGGCAACAGAGTGAGACTCTGTCTCGAAAAGAAAAGAAAAAAATAGCCAGGCATGGTGATGCACGCCTGTAGTCTCAGCTGCTTGGGAGGCTGAGGCAGGAGGATCGCTTGAGCCTAAGAGTTGGAGGTTGCTCTGAGCTAGGCTGACACCACGGCACTCTAGCCTGGGCAACACAGTGAGACTCTGTCTCAAAAAAAAAAATACTACAGTTGCCCTCTAGGCTGGCTGAGGCAGAATACAGAAAGGCTTATTCCAATGTCCAGGGAGTTCTGGTTGGCAGAGGATGATGGAATAGCAAACAGGTGCCTGTAGTCAGCACAGCCCAGGTTGGAAGTGGATCAGAGTAGATATCAACTGTGACAAAGTGGACAAACTAATACCATGGCTACTCTTTAGTTTCCTGTCTTTCACATCTCTTACTTTTCTCTTTTGAGGAAGCAATTTAAGCACATCTTGATTCATGGAGACACCTAAAGATCCAAAGTGTGTAAAGAGTTTTTCTAAACATAATCTGTCCCCAATAATTATAATTTATATGTTTACATCAGGAAACGCTTTGATACATTATGAAGGCATAGGGTTGTTTCCTGCATACAGCCAACAGTGGGTTAAGTTCATTTAAAAGAGCAACAAACAGAAGTGGACTTGCTGCTCGTTCTGGGAAAGTCAAGTGTTCCCTTTTGTCATCACTCTTATCTCACCTTACCTGCTGTCAGTCTGTCTCTCCCCTGTACCCAGCTCAGGTCATTTCAAAACTGGTAAACCTTACACCCTCCAGGGAGAAAGCAGAGCAGCTGCCCCACTACCCCTGCTGCCCGGTCTCAGAGGGCCGAGGCAGAGCTGCTCAGACACAGCCATCCTGAAGCAGTGACAAGGCCTCTCTCAGGCTCTCTTTCTGTTGCTGCTGCTAGTCTGGTGCTGGCACAGGGGGATTCAGAGCAAACCATCATTCAAAGGAAGGACAGGGAGGAAAACGGCAGTCAGGACACTGGTAGATGCCTGGGAGAAGGGTTCACACCCCTGTAGTCAGGTTCTGTTGGAAGGCAGAGATTGGGAAAGGTTAGGGAGCAACAGTGGGCTCTTTTAAAGGTTTGTATTCTGAGGCTTAAGGAGGAAAAGTGAATGAGTTGGGGTTATTTAGCCTAGATGCGAGAACATGCAAAGGAGTGGTGATTTGTTTTCTTTGAGTCTTAGAAGGGTTATTTTGGGAAATGTAGCTACCAGCTATTCCCTCTTTCCATTGCCAGCAGGCCAGGAAGGACTGGGTTTAAGTTACAGTTGGTGAGGTGGAAGTTAAACAACTCATATTCAAGTGTTTTGAGTGCTGACAGCATGTCGGTCACAGTGGATTAGCAGAAGGAAGAAGCGTGCCAAAGATTGAGAAGTGCGGGCTCTGGGGCCAGCCAGCCTGGCTTTGAATCCTGGCTTCAGCACTTAGTAGCTTTGGGACTTTGGACAAATTGCTATACCTCTAAGCCTCAGTCACCTGATCTGTAAAATGGGGATAATGTAGCTACCTTCTTGAGAGTTATTTTTAAGATTAAGAGTTAGCATAGGTAAAGTACTTTGAACAGTGGCTGGTGCATATTATGGTATGGTATCTATATGGTAAAAAATAATATTAGTAGCTAGGTGAGGTGGTGTGTCCCCATTGTCCCAGCTATTCTGGAGGCTGAGGTGGGAGAATTATTTAAGACCAGGAGTTCAAGGCAGCTGGGGCAACATGGTGAGACCCCTGTCTCTTTTAAAAAAAAAAAAAAAGGCATGAGCAGTGGAAAGCATCTAAGAGTCATTTGGGTCAATGCTTCATTTTACAGATAAGGAGGCAGACATAGGAGATAGAATCAAGATTAGAAGCCGATTATTCTGTAGGCTTCTAGTCCAGGACTGTTGTCACTACTACATTTTAGGAATATATACTGCTTCAAAAGCATTTCCCTTGAGGTTCCCCTTGCTTCCCCTCCCCCTCAGAGCCAGTATTTCTAGAGAACTTCCTATGTGCCAGTACTGTGCTAAATGCTGACATATGTGACCTCGTTTAAATCTTACAGAACCTATGAGGCAGGTGCCATTGTCCCCATTTTTTTCAAAGTGGCATCTTAGGCTCAGAGAGATTAATTTGCTTGCCCAAGGCTACACAGCTTCTAAAAGGTATAGCCTGGATTAGAACCCAGGCTATCTGATTCCAGAGCCTGTGGTCTTAACCACACCACTGATTCTCCTCAGAAAGTCCCAGGGGAGTGCAGATGTGCTAAATGAAGTTAACCATTGCTTCAGGAGCCACGGGGCCTAGCCATAACACTGTGAGGCCATTTTGTAATCCCTTTTCAACCTGTACCCTGCTTTGTTTTTAGACCTGGGTTTTTCATATGTGTCCTTATTTCTGACACAGTGGTGTTACACTAAAACATGTTACCAAAAGAATCTCTCTCTCTAAGAGAATGAAAGTTGAGGGTCATGGAATAAACTAAGAGAGGCCAGGACCAGAGCTTTTGTGGGACCATGTAGGAGTTATCAGGGTTCTGGGCAAGGTAGGGGTCACTGCCAGGATCCTAATAGACCAGAGAAGATGAGTCAGATGCCAGAGTTCCCCCCTTAGTAATGGTTCTAATCCCTGTAAGATTCTGATGACAGCCTTGGTCTCCCCTCTCTTCAGCAAAATGCACAGGCTCACACCAAAAAAGTGTTTTCAGGTGGCTTCAGGGTTCATAAATCTCCAGCTTCAAGAACCTCTGTACTTGGTAGCATAATAGAGTAATTAAGAGCACACTCTGGATCAGATGGCCGAGTTCAAATCCTCCTCTACCACTTGTTAGCTATGCAACCTTGAGCAAGGTACTTAATGTCTTGGACCTCAATTTTCTCACCTGTAAAATGAGGATAATAGTATTTAATTATAGAGTCGTCGTGAGAATTAAATGAGTTAATATATGTCATATTTCTAGTACGTGGATAACTCTGCAGCAGTGGTCACTGTGAGTAGTAATAGTAGTGCTGTCCATGGAGCTTAGCTTAGTTAATGTTTGTGGACAGAATGAATGAATAGTTCTATTAATAGCTGAGATGCCAAGCCTGGGGTAGAGCATCCTAACCATTGTGTCGCAGATGGGCTGTAGTTATGCCCAGATAGTGATCCACTCAACCCTCAAGGCTGCCAAAGCCACAGCTGGTCGCTCCTAGTTTCAAGCAGCAACATCTGTGGTGTGACATACAAGTATCCTTCTTTCTGGATGCCCTGACACAAAAACAATTTGGGTAGCACCAGTCGAGGCAGTCAGCTGGTAGCTCATGAGAATCAGATAGGTAGTCCAGATTCCAGGACCGGGAAAGTTCTGTGGGCGGGCGGCAAAAGAGTCTAACCAGTGAGCTGAGAGCAGAGGCTGTGGCTCCGCACCACAGCAAATGTAGAGGAAGTCCTGCCCACAGCATCCTCCCGTGCATCCCACCTTGCACATGAGGACGGGGTGAGTCACTCTGGGAGGAGTTGTGGAGCGCTCCCAGTCCCAGGTGCTGGCAAAACCACCTCGAACCAGAAACCGGACTGGAGGCCAGAGGTTCGTGTAGGCAACAAATGTTGAACAGATAGTGGTAAGTACTGAAGTAGGTGAGCCCAGGGTGTGAGGGCTGGGAAGAAGTAGTGCCCAGGGCTATGGGAGTTTATAACAGGACCCAGCTGTGCCTGCCAGCTGGACTCTAAGGATGATGGGAAGCTATTGAAGGGAAGTGGCATATTTAGGTTTGTACTTTTTTTTAAGGTCACCCTGACAGCCTGTTAGAAAATGAATTGGGGCTGTGCATGGTGGCCCACACCTGTAATCCCAGCACTTTAGGAGGCCAAAGTGGGAGGATCACTGAGGCCAGGAGTTCAAGATCGGTCTGGGCAACATAGCAAGACCCTGTCTCTACAAAAAAATTGTTTTAATTTGCTGAGTATGGTGGCATGTGCCTGTAATTCTAGCTACTTGGGAGGCTGAGGCAAGAGGATTGCTTGAGCCCAGGAGTTGGAGGTTACAGTGAGCCGTAATTGTGCCACTGTACTCTAACCTGGGTGACAGAGTCATTGTCTCTTAAAAAAAAAAAAATGAATTGGAAACAGACAAGTTTAGACATACGTTAAGAGGCTCTTACAGTAGTTGAGAGGTGAGAGGTGATACTTGCCTGAAATAGGTACCTGGACTTTTGGGGGAAAGAAGGACTCAAGGGTGACCCCACAGATTCTGGGTAGATAGAGGTGTCATCCCTGGGATAGGGGCTACTGGAAGTAGAACAGTTCTGGGGGTTTGGGGCATGTAGTGAGTTCTGTTGGGGACTCGTTCCATTTGTGATACCTGTGAGATGTTCCCTGAGGACGGTCAACAAGAAGGGTGGGTGGGTGGGTCTGGGCACTGGAGAGATGTTGAAGTGGACTGTCAGCAGTGGGGCTGGCTGCCTGCCTTCCATGGGGCTCCCTCCTAAGGGGGGCAAGTTTGAAAGTGGGTTTTGATCAGTGAGCTCTTACTGTACAGCCAATTTGACTGGCAGGCTTCTCTTCCATGCTCAACTTTTAGAATTCTTAGACGTGTATTATATATTTTGAACCCTTTGCATAAAAACCAGTATAGTTCACTACTTTGAAGAATTCATCTCTTTTTTTCTTCTTGGCCTGCTTCGTTAACTCCTTCCCTATATGTCCTTGCAGTAGGAGGAAGCTGGGCAACTCATAATGTGGTACTGTCCATTTTCTCAGATTTGTGACCCAGAAGGAAATCTGTTGGTGCTGGCCAAAAGCCAACTTCATGTCTCAGTACATGAGCAGCAGTTTGCCATGGAGAGCTTGGGGCTGCAGACGGTGACCCTCAGTGATGGGACAACAGCCTACGTCCAGCAAGCTGTCAAAGGTGAGTATTTTGGGGGAACCTCAGGATCCCTCCCTGTATCTCAGCCTCTGGAAAGGAATGTCTCCATCAGAGAGTCTCATTACCACCCTGCTCACCCCTGCCTACCACCACAGCTTGCTCTGCGTGAGAATCTCCTGTGGTGCTTGATGGAAAGGGAACTCGAAAATAAAATGCCACGTACGCAAGCTGGAGAGTAAGAGTACCCCACCTGTGGGAGCCAAGACCTCTCAAAGGCAGAATTCCTTACATGTAGTGAGTAGTTCATAAATATTTCTGCAGCAGATGAACACAGTGCTAGTTATGACTTCCTGCTTTTCAAATATTCCCCATCCAGTTCCTCAGTGCTTTCCAGAAGCAGTTCATCATCCTAATTCAAGCAAATGTAAGCACTCAAACTATCTACTGAGCATCTACTGTGCATAAGATATTCTTCTAGATTCAAAGGGGGACACCCAAGCATGGATCTCATGCCTTAGTCCACACTGGGGGTTTCCAGAAATAAAAATACAGGGCACGCAGTTAGATTTGAATTGCAGATAAACGATGACTACTTTTGTAGTATGGGCATGTCCCAAATACTGCATGAGATAAGACGTGTATAAACGTGGGATTAAATACTAAAAAATGCTAAATAACACTAAGCACTAAAACAAATTATCGTTTATCTGAAATTCAGATTTACCTGGGCATCCTGTATTTAATCTGGCGATCTTATCCCCACTCGCAAGGAGCTTAAAATCCAGGTAGATGTGGAGTCAGAAGAGAGTGTTGTTGAGAGCAAGGCCTGCAGGCCAGGGACACTCCTCCTTTCTTGCTAGCATCCTCAGGCATGCCAGATGGCATTCGTGTCTTCCTGGGACAGCGCTGGGCAAACATGCCTCGTTCCTACTCTTTACTCAGCCTTTTCTAGAGTCCGTGAGCATCACTGTTCTCATGACCACGTTGTCATTGCAATGTTGCCCTCCTTCATTTAAACACATTGTCAGGATATAGTTCCATTCCTAAGTTTACAGATAAGTTGTTCATTGATTTCATTTTAAATTGTCCCTTTCCTGATGGTGCCTAAAGAGGCCCCTTAATCTCCTCAGTAAGCTCTTTCATATGTCAGCGTGTGGGGGTGCCTTCTGGAAAGATGTCTTGTCAAGAGCTGCTTGTGATGTGTGGGTTCTCACTGCCTTCATTCTCTTGAGAATGGAACTTCTCTAGAACACTTTTGAAGCCTAAAACCCTGTGTCTGCAGACTTCCCCTCCCAGTCTCTCCCCATTGGTGCAGTCTCACCAGAGGTACAGTGGGATGGGAGAACTGAGGAACTCCAGGTAGGCCTGTGTTTACACCTTGGACCCATTTAGTTGCCCTGCCTCAGTCTTCTGCTGCAAAGTAATGGTTACATACAAAGCAAGTGACCACACTTGGCCTGAGAAAGCCACTCTTTTCTTACGTTTTCTTTCTTATGTCTGGGTCTCTTTGCCTCCCCCAACTCCCTATTTATATCTTTCTTTCCTCACTCTTCTGGCTCTGATCTCTGCATGCTCTACAGTGTTGTAGTGTGCACTTGCGCGCCGACATGGACACTACGGCAGATTCCCGCTGCTTGAGGAGAGTTGTCCTTCAGAGGCCAGGACCTCACTGTCCTGGTGAGCTCCTCTGAAGCTTTTGACTGAAGCACTTCCGTCCCTGTCAGCAGGCGGCTCTGTCTGGGCCCAGCTTAGCTAGCAGGAAGCCCTAAAATTTTATAACACTTATCTGTAATTAGGATGAACATACAATATATCATTCAGACCCCACACTTTGAGAGTGAAAGACTATGTTAATAAACACACTGGAATGCGTGGTCACCTCTCTATAATGGGACACGAGGCCCCTATCAGTCGGCTGTTCTCCCCACCTGCCTCTGCCCATTGTAGTCTCTGGCCATTAGAGGAAATAGTGGGTTAAAATTTTTCCTCAGACAACTCTTCTCAACATTTTGTGACCTGTCTTGAAGCAGTACCCACTCTGCTAGCGGTAGCTCTGCTGATGCTTTCAGAACCCCAAGTTCTGATGGCCTTGCCATTAGGCTGCCATGTGGGTAGCCTAGTGCTCTGTGGGTGGGAGAGAAGAAAGTGGGCTCCTCTCCCCTCATCTCTGCTGCCTTCTTATCTTTGCTTCTACCTTACCTGCCTTCAGCTGGGTTGTATTAGTTACCTAAGAAGACTCAGTTTGGGGATTCTCCAGAAGGGGAGATGTCAGCAGAGACCTGGGCCGGAAGTCTGTACCTGAAGCTTCTAAAGAAACGGACAAAGAAATCACTTGTCATTAACTCTTCAACCTCCCTTTCTTTCTTCCCTTTCTCATTTCCTTCCTTCATTCCCTCTCTCAGACTCAGGGAGGGGACACAGAGAGGGGACATCTAATTCCAAGAGCCTTTTAGAAGTGCTTTCCAGTAAGATAAAAGAAGGATAATTTTCTAAGATATTTGGAGTCTTGTTAATTTTTACACTGCTTGTGGTGTTGCCTTAGGTGAGTCAATTTTTTATTAGAAAATTGAAAGGAAAATACAAGAGCTCAATGAAGGAAACATTACTCAACAGTGGCAGTGGAATAAGACCTAGATGGATACGTAATAGCATAATAGTGCACATGACTCCTATTGCTTTACTTTCCATTTCTTCTAAAATGCAGATTGGGGCCAGGTGTGATGGCTCATGCCTATAATCACAACACTGTGGGAAGCTGAGGCGGGAGGATCACTTGAGGCCAGGAATTCAAGACCAGCCTGGGCAACATAGCAAGACCCCATCTCTACAAAAAAATTAAAAAAACAGCCAGTCATGGTGGCACACACCTGTAGCCCAGCTATTCAGGAGGCTGTTAATAAGCTAAATAAGCTGTCCAAGGTCACATAGCCGGTAAGAGGTAGAGCTGGAATTCAAACTCAGACATCTTGGCCTGGTTCCGGAGCCCGTTGCTTTTAGCCACTATACTGTACTGCCTGCCTTCCCAGGGGCTCCAGGTCTTGGCACACTACCACAGTGAGAGACTAAGGAATGTATTTCCATTTTGTTAGTTTGAGTTATAGCTGGATTTTGACCCACTGGGGCCTTTCTAGATTTCAGGGCAGCCTTTGTTCTCCATTTAGTTCTATCTCAGCAGCCTACTGTTAGGTTGGAAGTCCCTACTTTGCTGGGTGTGGGTAGAATAATAAATGGAGTTGCTCTTCCTTTGAGTGTCTAGGAGGGAATCTGTTTGTAATTGTGGGGTTCTTGCAAGGCAGGATGTCTTCCCTCTCAGTGCCTCGAGGCCCACAGCTCACAGACAAGTGCCCAGAGACTCAAATAGCCTCTGCTAAAAACAGGCAGGTGTCTCTTAGTTGTCTTCTGGGCCTGGCCTGTTTCTCTCCATATCCACCTCACAGGAGAGAAGCTGCTTGAAGGGCAAGTGATCCAGCTCGAGGACGGAACCACCGCATACATTCATCAAGTGACGGTGCAGAAAGGTGAGGGCACCCTAACATACCCCTGTCTTGTGGAGAGAAGCCTGGCAGCCCCCACCAAGGGACCCTTTTATGACACTGAACTCCAGAGAAAAGCAGGCATTGCTCTCATTACAGAATCTCTCTCCTTTGAGGATGGACAGCCTGTGCAACTGGAAGATGGCAGCATGGCCTACATACACCGCACACCCAAAGGTGGGATCACAGACATCACGACTGGTGGGGCAGAATGGGAGGCAGAATTGGCAGAGGTTGGGGGATGGAGTGGTACACCATGAGGGTCATGGTATAGACATGGGACCTGTCATCCCTAGGGCACACACATGCTCGCCTGGATTAGCTGCCTCACCCACCTTCCTTAGTGCAGACCGCAGAAGCACCTGTTTCTGCCACCAGGTACTGACCTTGAGCATCAGTACCATGGACCTTGATGGTGGCTTTGGCTCCAACACAGCCACAAAATCTTAGGGCTTTAAATAGGACCCGGGGATTTCAATCAAGACTAGGAGAAAAAACTTACTGATATTTAAGAATGAAGCTCCTGAGATTCTGAAGAATAGTGATTTATTTCTTCTACAAGTAGTTTCTTGAGTGACTACTGCATGCTAGTCATTGCACCAGGTATGGAGTAACATCAGACACAGTCCCTGCTCTCCTAGAGTTCAGTGGGGGAAATGAAACTGAAACATGCTGATCATTACAGACAGGGATCAGGCTCAGGGAGGACTTCTCTGAGGAAGTGGTGCTTGAGCTGAGAGGTGAGGAACGAGGTGGACTTACCCAGGGAAAGAAGGATGGCAGGGAGGGTTCAGTACTCCAGACAGAAGGAACAGCATGTGCAGGCCTAGAGCTGGGGAGAAGAAAGAATAACATGTTCAAGGAGCTGCTAGAAGCTAGAGCACTGGGAGTGAGGGCAGAATGCCCAAGAGGATGCCAAAGAGAAAGGTGGGGCCAGTGCGCTTGCTGCTTGAGTGTCAGGATAAGGATTTTAGTCTTTATCCCGAGACCAGTGTTAGAGCTGTTTAGGCAGTTAGGTGACACAATCACATTTGTGTCTTGCAAAGATCCCTCTGGATGCTGTGTTGTCTGGAGGGAAATAGAGGGGGTGAGGGGCAACTGGTCAGGAGGCTCTTGTGGTTATCTAGGCCAAGATGACATGGGTCCCTGTCGGGTCCTCAGAGAGCTTGTGAGCTCCCAGTCAGAGCACCCTAGGAGAGACAGCTCCGGAAGGAGGGCCAGAAGAGTGACTCACCCAAGTGTAGCTGGGTGTGGTGGCACCTGTAATCCCAGCTACTTGGGAGGCTGAGACAAGGAGGATCACAAGCTCTGGAGTTTGAGGCTAGCCTGGGCAATATAGTGAGACCCGCATCACTTAAAAAAAGTCAATCACCAAGGGAGGGCCAAGAGAAACTGGATGCTGAAACCTTCCTTGGCGTATGTACCTCTCAGTAACTTAAAGACAGGGTCCCGCTGTATCTCTTCCCCTTGTGTGGCATCGAAGCTAACCATGTGTTCCCTCTAGAGGGCTATGACCCCAGCGCCCTGGAAGCTGTCCAGCTGGAAGACGGCTCCACTGCCTACATCCACCACCCTGTGGCTGTGCCATCGGACAGCACCATCCTGGCTGTGCAGACAGAGGTGGGCTTGGAAGACCTGGCAGCAGAGGATGAAGAGGGCTTCAGTGCAGACACAGTGGTGGCCCTGGAACAATATGCCAGCAAGGTGAGCACGCAGAGCCTGATAATCTCTGTCTAGATGGCGGGGCATCTGCCTGACTGCCTCTTGGTCCTGCCAGAACTTCACCTCTCTAAAGGACAAGGGCAGCCTTGTGCTTGGGCACCACCTAGGCTACCCACTTTGTCCCTCCACCTCAGCTCCCCCGACTCCTCTGTCACACATCATTGTCTGGGGTGTGCATCATAGCCCGGCTGGGGCCACTGACCCTTGTTTATGCTGTCTCTGCAGAGAGGAGGCTGCTGCAAGAAACAGTGACATCCTTATGGCGGGAAGTTAGGTCCAGCTTCACGTTGGCTGCTGTAATAATACCCCGTGCTACCTAGAAATCCCTTGCCTATGACTTTTATTAGTTTTCTAGTCCACCAAGGTCAGATTCTCTTGTATTTATTTCATCTCTGTGACCCGTTTAGTCATTTGGGAAAATGGCCTCAGTAGGCAATGGCAAGGGCACATGCGACAGAGCAGCTGGGATTCTTGGAACACGAGGGCCAAACTGTAGCTCAGCTGATGAGGAAAAGGGTCCTGGCTCTGCAAACGTCAGTCAGTCCAACCTCTGTCTGCTGGAACCGTGGTCCTGCCAGTGAGGGAAACAGGTACAGAGATCTACAAGCTTTCCAAATCAGGTGCTCCCTCCCTGGGCTTGGCTGCAGAGCCTCAGTGTGGATGTGGCAGAGCTTCCTGGAGCACCAGTTTACCCAAAGATTGGGGGAGTTGTTTTTATAATGAAACTATGTGGCTGTATGGTAGAGGAAAAGAGGAAATCCTCCTGTATTTCAAAATAAAGTAAAATAAAGCTATGCCCACTCCCACCCCTATTCCCGGAGGTGTATTTTAAAGACCAAATTTGAGACTTGTTACTGATGGAAAGAGAACTGGATTTTATTTAAACCATGAGCCCTGAGATCTGTGCTGGCTCTGCTACTACCCAGCTCAAGCTTGGGTGAGTCCCTCCTCTCCCAGACCTCAGCTGTTCCTCTCTAATGAGATGAAACCAGACGATCTCAGAGGCCACTTATAGCCCTGATGTTCCTTCATTCCCGTGATGACCCCGGAGCTAGTGAGACAGGGGAGTGAAATGCAAGTGCCCACATGGGTTGCGACCCTCCCCTCTACCCACCAGCTGCTTAAGTATCCACGAAACCTTGTCAGCTGTTTGACCCCCTGGCTTGGAGCCTGACTAGACAGACTTGCCACGAGTTTGGCCTCACCGCTTTATCCCCCACTCACTACGACTCTGGAGCTCAATTTCAGGAGCTCCTGGAAAGACCAATGTGATCCTGAAGCATTCCAGAAAAAAAGACTAAGGGACAGTCCCACCAGGACGCTTCCCAGGAAAGCAGAAGAGCAGTAAGGGCTTTGTGTCGCCAGGGGCTGGTGTGAGACAGGTGGCTCTAGCAGTGTCTCAGGAGAGGAGATGAAAGGCGAAGACTTGTCAGTTAGTTGGGTGCTGTCCTTAGAGCTGAGACTTCTGGTGGGGACTGTAGTCCCCTCCCCTGGGTGCTTCTGGTTGTGGCCACCTCACCCTGGGCCTTGTGCCCTGCCAGGGGAACCTAGATGAGCTCATCCCCACAGCAAGCTTCCTTGTTAATGCCCCTTCTGAGCACGGGTTTCCTGCTGGGAGGAAGAGGGCCTCCCGTCAGAGGATGGGGGTGTCAAGAGTGGCAGCTCCCTTGGTGCGTGTGGTTGAAAGGAGGGTTTCTGACACTCAGCCCGGTTCGAGTATGGCCTTTCAGACAGCCTCTCTCCCACCCTACCTAGCTGTCTAGGAAACATCCATTCTTCAATAGCTTCCATAGCCCCTGTGACCATTAGTCTTCCCTCTGCCCATCAGAGATGGGTGGTGACGCCACTCGCCAGCCCTGTTTCTTCTGCAGCATGCCCACATCTGTCCCCTGTCTGTCTGGAATGTCTTTCTACCACAAGGCTTAACCTTGTTTATTGGGTCTTAAGCTGCCAGCCGGGCCCTGTATCCCACTCCTCCCATCCCCTCATTGGGGAGAAAACATATAGGGACCCCAACATTTTCCCCCAGGTTCTGCATGACAGCCAGACTCCTCATAACGGCAAGGGGCAGCAGGTTGGAGACCGAGCATTCCGCTGTGGCTACAAGGGCTGTGGGCGTCTCTACACCACTGCTCATCACTTAAAGGTAAGGTTGCTGGCAGACAGCTTTCAGCTATTCCATCTTCTTTCCGGACTGTAATTCTGCCTTTCCACTTTGACTGAACTGGTCCCTGCCCTGAAGTTGCTGGAGGGAAGAGATGAGTGTACAGAAATGTCAGCACAGGGGCTATGGCAGGGTGAATGGTGCAGGAGGGAACAGGATTAGGGCTGTAAAGAAAACCAGAGAGTACAGGTCATACCCTTGTTCCTCTGAATTGTGTGATTGCTTGTCCTCACAGGTGCATGAACGAGCTCACACAGGTGACCGTCCATACAGGTGTGACTTCCCCAGCTGTGGAAAGGCCTTTGCCACAGGTAACCTACCTGGATGGAGACCACAGGCAGACCACTTTCAACTGAGGGCAGAGGGTTCTAGATCTGCTCTGGGATCTCCCTGAAGGGAACCTAACACCGGGCTGCCTTCCTGGAGAAACTATCATCAGAGTGCTCTGACTTGCAGGTGCTCTCTCTGGAGCAAGCCCTGCTGCAGACGGGAAAAGCAGCATGGTCCAGGCCAACGGAAGGAGGCTGGAGGGCTGGTGGAGAGACCCTGCCTCTGGTGCTGGTTCTGATGCCAACCTGCTGTGGGCCATTGCATCTCTCTGGGCTTATCTTCCTCTCTGTGAAAACAAGGACCTTTAGCCACCAGTTCTTTAAGTTTACTCTCATGCTCATGTTCTAGAATGGCTCCAGCTGCCTCTGCAGAGGGAAGAAGGGCAGAATGGGCTTTTCTAGCCACTCTTTAATCTGCCCAGGCAGGGGTGGGATCGAGGCAGACGTAGACCTCTTGAGCTAAAAACGCCCTGGAGCCTCCCAGAGCACACCTTAAGATGACGAGCCTCTGCGCGAGGTGGATGGTGCAGGATGAGGCCCCACTGCATGCTCTTCTCACCCCTCCCTGCCACATGTGGACAGGCTATGGGCTGAAGAGCCACGTTCGCACCCACACTGGTGAGAAGCCATATAAGTGCCCAGAGGAGCTGTGCAGCAAGGCCTTCAAGACCTCAGGAGACCTGCAGAAGCACGTCCGGACCCACACCGGTAGGCTGGGCCCTGCCGCCCCACCCCGTTCCCTGGGCAAAGGGGACTCAACTCATCTTTCAGACTTAGTCTGGAGCCCGGTGTCATCCCCTTCTTGCACACCCCTCACAGCCCCCCGTTTGCACAGGTGAACGCCCGTTCCGATGCCCCTTTGAGGGCTGTGGCCGCTCCTTCACCACGTCTAACATCCGCAAGGTACATGTGCGCACCCACACAGGCGAGCGGCCCTACACCTGCCCGGAGCCCCACTGTGGCCGCGGCTTCACCAGTGCGACCAACTACAAGAATCATGTGCGCATCCACACAGGTGGGCCAGCTGGTGGACGAGGACCACCCCCAAGGCCCCAGCCCCTCTACTGTAGACTTCTGATCTAAGACACAGTCTCAGCTCCCAGCCCAGGGCCCTTCCCTGCCGGCCGCCCCAGGCTGGTCTGGGGCATCCCTGAAACCCTGGTTTCACTTGCAGTGAGCACTTCCTCCATTTCCAGCTAGGTCCAATCTGACAGGTCCTGCCAGCCCTCTCTGGGGTCCCTCAACTCCTTACCACCTTCCTGCACCCACCCTGAGTTCCTCCACTCCGGCGGGGCTCCTGAACAGAGGCCAGGGTCGGGATGATGGGGAGGAAACAGAGTAAAAGGCCGCATTCCCCTCCTCGCCCGTCCACCGCGCACGTGGCGCCTGTGCACCCTCCCTCGTCAGCCATCTGTCTTCTTAGCCATGTGTGTCCCCTCTCTCTCCCGTCACACCTGCCACCTCATCATCCCTGCCTCCACCTCTGCTGTTCGCCACTCTCAGTGCTCCTTCTCACAGCCTTGCAAGCCCCCAGTGTCCCCAACAGCCACTCTCTGGCCCCAGCCTTGCCCTGTCCCGCTTTTCCCCCCGCCTTGTCTCTGGGCTCAGTGGTTCCACACCCCCGTGCTCTCTGTGTCCCACTGGCCATCTCCTCCAACTCTGTCCTTTCAGAGTCTCAGTTCACAGTCCCTCTCCCGCCTGCTGGCTCTCCCTTTACCAGCCCTGTCCCCGGACCCTGTCCCTTAGTTTCCCCCTTGCCAGCCCCAGTTCCCACCCCCCTCACAGCCCAGTGTCTCCAGGGGAGAAGCCATACGTTTGCACGGTGCCAGGCTGCGGGAAGCGCTTCACCGAGTACTCGAGCCTGTACAAGCACCACGTGGTGCACACGCACTGCAAGCCCTATACCTGCAGCACCTGCGGCAAGACCTACCGGCAGACCTCCACCTTGGCCATGCACAAGCGCAGCGCGCACGGCGAGCTGGAGGCCACAGAGGAGAGCGAGCAGGCGCTCTATGAGCAGCAGCAGCTTGAGGGTGAGGGGAGTGGGCAGGGGCTAAGAGTGGGACAAGCCAGGCCTCCCATGGCATCCAGTGGCAGGTGTCAGCCTGGGCTCTCCTCTCCCAGCTGCCTCTGCTGCTGAAGAGAGCCCGCCACCCATACGACCCCGCATTGCTTACCTTTCGGAGGTGAAGGAAGAGGGTGATGACATCCCAGCCCAAGTGGCCATGGTGACCGAGGAGGATGGGGCCCCCCAGGTGGCTCTGATCACTCAGGATGGTGCCCAGCAGGTACAGGCCCTGGAGGGCAGGGGTGGGGCCAGCCACTCTGCTGGCACTCTCTCTCAGAGCTCTGGGGAGCCCTGAACTTCTGACAGCCCCACCTCCACCCAGTTTCCATTTTAAGCTTTATGAACCTCAGAGAGCTGAGGCTGAGGGGACCACATCTCTTGTGACATGGCTCCTCCTCCTCCTCATGTTTCCAGCTTAGTCTCTGGGACTTCTGGGGCACAGTTAGTAGTTTCTCTCTTTACTTGGAAGCTGATAGATCCTGATCATCTGAATGAGACACTTGGATGTCCTTCTCAAGAGAGACATGTTGGTACAGGGGCTAGAGCATGGTGTGGGGTTTAGAAGCCTGGGGTCTTGTCCCGCCAGTGTCCTAGCCGGCTGTATAACCTGACCCTTGTCAGCACCCTCACTGAAATTCACCTGTGCCTTCTAGAGTTGTCATGAGGATGGCATTAGGTGGAGACCCGGGAATTGCATACCACAGGGCCCAGAGGCAAAGTGGTGACAAATAGAAGTGGTTGGCCAAATTCTTGTAGTATAGCCACTCATAGCAACCTCAGACTCATTTTGTTTGCTTGTCCCCCAACCCGTTCCACTCTTATGACACTTCTGGCTTACCAATAAGCCGACTTTGTCTGGGAGAGCAGATACAGCCTCCTTAGGGGCTTTCAGACAACCCTCCATTGACATCCCCAGCTCATCTTCTCCTTTCCTGTCGGCAGGTGAGCCTGTCCCCGGAAGACCTGCAGGCCCTGGGGAGTGCCATCAGTATGGTGACCCAGCATGGCAGCACCACCCTCACCATCCCCAGTCATGAAGACCACCTGGCTGCATCTGGTGCACATACTGTCACCATGGTCAGCGCCGATGGCACCCAGACGCAGCCCGTATGACCAGGCAGTTTGTTCGGAGTTTCTTGTTGTCTTGTCATTCCTTTATAGGGGGTGGTCACTAAAGTGCAGGTTAAACTAGTCCAGCCTTCTTACAAGGACAAAGATTCCCCACAAAAAGGGTTTTCCCCATAGCTCCTCTGAGCCGTGATTAAAAGCATTTGACTGCGAGTCAAGCGACACTTTCTCCATCTCAGTCTACCTCTAATTTGCTTTGTGACCTTAGGCAAGTCACTTTTCCATGGACTTCAGTCCATTTTCAAATGAGGGGATTAAACTATCTCTGGGGGTATTTTATAGTTCTGTCCTTCTGTTACTCAAAATCCCTAAATTAAATTGGGCTCTAAGTTAGGGAAAAACTGAACCTCACTCAGCTCTGAGCCCCAGGCTAATTAATCTGACGCTTGTAGTTTTATCCATTCCCTTCGGAGTGGTTTCCAACCACCTTGCTTGAAGGGATTTTATTTCATTTGGGGGGAGGGAGAGTACTGCAGGTGGGTTGAAAGACCTCGTTCTCCTATTTTTCAGGTCACAATCATTACCTCTGGGGCTATGGTAGCTGAGGACTCAAGTTTAGCATCCCTTCATCATCAACAGGTGGCATTATTGGCCACAGCCAACGGCACGCACATTGCCGTGCAGGTGGGTAGAGGTCTGGAAGAAAGGGGACCCCACCGCCAGAGAAGGGCACGAGGAGAGCGAGGGGAATTAGATGGGGATCTTGAAGAGAGGGGCATCTGGCTCAGAAAGAGCCCGTTTCAGAGGACAAAGCCCTGTGTGCCTATGTCCATGTCCAGGCCCCTTCTTGGCTGAGGCAGAATGATGAAGCCCCTTCCAGCCTTCAGTGTAACACTGATGGCAGTCCACCTGTGGTCCAATCCCTTCATCTCTTTGGTCTCTGTTTCTTCATCTGGAAAATACAGAGGCTAAAGTAGGTGATCACTAAGGGCCTCTCCAGCCGGTCATTCTGTGAGCAAGCAGGTCTCTCTGAGCCTGGCCCATTCCATGGCTTCCTGGCCATGCCTAGCCTGCTAAATAGTCTGTCAGTAAATTTCCTGTTTATTGGAGCCCTACTAAGTGCTCAGCATGTGGCACTGGAAAGACGGAGGAGATTCAAAAAAGTAGGCCACATCCTACTAACAGGAGACTCTGTGAGGAAGGGTCTCACTCTCTTCTTCCTTCTACATCTTCTTCCCCACAGCTGGAGGAGCAGCAGACCTTAGAGGAAGCCATCAGTGTGGCCGCTGCTGCCATGCAGCAAGGGGCTATGACCCTGAAGACAACAGTGTCGGAGAGTGGCTGCTGAGCGCAAGAGGGCTGGGTCCTACACCATGTTAGAGGAGGTGTCATGCTACACAGCATTCTTGCCTACAAGGGCCCATGCTGTGGCTGACACACATGGAAGGTGGCCACATAGGTCTCTAGGGCAGGAGGGCGGCAGGAAAACGGCCTAACTGATGAGGCCCCGCCCAAGAGGAGGGCCAGGTGGCCAGAATTGCGGAGCATGTCATCCTCAGGATCTGAGGAGAACGAGCCTGATCACCAGGCTGCACTGGGGTACCCTCCCCTCAAAATCAGTGGGGTGTCCACTCCTTCTAGAGAACACCCTTCCTGTCCTCAGTCCACTCCCCTTCTCAGGTGGAAATTGGGGCTGCTATGGGGACTGGCCCTCTACCCTGATGGTCATCGCCTGCCAGGGGAGGGGCAGGCAGCTCTTCAGCCCAGCAGGAGCAGAGCAGGCCCAGCCCTGCCCTCCCAGCAATAACCACCTCCCTTGAGGCCAGCCAAGATGCCTGGCTACTTGGCACAGGGACTTTCTGCCACTGCAGTCAGAATTAATTCCTCAGGGGCCTGTGGCTGGAGAAAAGGTACCCAGCCCCCACCACCCCCAGCTGCCCCTCCTGCCTCTCTGTGGCAGACAGGCAGGGAGCAGCCCTGTAAATAGACTGCAGGGGACTGGGTTGGATTTGTTTTGTTTTTTAAATTCCATTTTGATAATTTTTTTTCCTGCTCTGGGTAGTGGTGGCAAATGGGTGAATGAGTATTTAATAAAAGTTCCAAGTTTCTACCTGGGTCCCTCCATCCTTTCAGCTCTGGTGAAAGGGCTGGTGGCAGGGCTGGTCAAGTCAGACTCTCAGCCCTGTGTCCCTGGCACAAACCCCGCCCAGCCTCAGTGCCCAAGTGGGGCTGGCCTGCCTGTGCACGGGTAGGAGGAATGCCCCATGTAAGATAAGTCCTGAATAGCTGCCGATGGCTTCCTGCCCAAAGCTGAGCAGGTGAGCTCCAGGGCGGCCACTGCTTCCAGGCTCTGGCTGAATCTCAGGCCTCAGGATGATTGGGGTGGAGGAACTATTTTTCTCTGTCTTATCTTGTGAAGTGTAGTCAGATCCCCTTCAGACCCAGCCACCTCCCAACCACACATAGTCAACTGCTTCAAGAGGGCAAAGCCCCAGGTTAGAGTGAAGCCACGGTTACCCAGGTTCAAGGAACAGAGTCTGATACCTCTGGTGCTGACGTCCTGGCTCTATTACCCAGCTCTGAAGGTGCCCAGCTGGGACCGTGCTGTGTGATTCCAAAGCCACAGTCAGACCCCACCGACAAGTGAGTTGGTAAGACTGGATCAGCCCTGGAAGGAGGAAGGGGTGCAGGGGAATGGCCTCGATGGAAAGGAACTCTGTTTTTGACCATGCCCAGGTAGGCACATTACAGGGTTTGGAGGTGCCTCTTTTCCTCTCTCCACTGTGATAGACGCACCCCAAACCCCTTGCTGCCACCCACGATTGGACGCCCCTCCTCCAACCCTGGCATCTTCTGCCAGGGTGCCTAGAAAGCTCCCATTTACTCTTGCCTCCAGTTCCTTAGGAACAGAGAAGCTGAGCATGCTTCCAGGGAGGGGGGCGTCTCAGAATTGACCTGAGCAGACGTCTTCAACATCCATGCCACTCTTCCTAGTGTGGGTGCATCCCAGTCCTCATGGGCATTGGATCTAAGAAGTGGAAGCACTGATGTGGAAGGGCCCTGAATCCCAATCCTGCCGCCACCAAGACCCTTGAGGCTGGGCCCTACCACAGGGCTCACCCCATGTGCTTCAGAAAATCTCCAGTGTCTTCAGGGTACCTGAGCCCAGAATGGGCAGTGCTCTGAGTAGCTTTGGAGCCAATGCTGAGGGCCTGAGGAGCCAGCAAATCAAGTGCCAAGTCCGCCTGACCTGGAGAAGTGGCCCGGCCCAGTTTCTCCTACAGCTTTGTGATGTTGCCTTTGTTTTTTACTTGGGTGGAGTTCCACCAAGGAACTGTTAGGTGGGACTAGCTAAAAGAAATGCTTTATCCAGAGCCTACGATGTGCTTTGCATCTGTTCTCAATCATTTTTTTTTTTTTTTGAGACAGTCTCACTGTGTTGTCCGGCCTAGAGTGCCGTGGCGTCAGCCTAGCTCATAGCAATCTCAAACTCCTGGGCTCAAGCAATCCTTCTGTCTCAGCCTCCCAAGTAGCTGGGACTACAGGCATGCACCACCATGCCCAGCTAATTTTTTTCTATATATTTTTAGTTGGCCAATTAATTTCTTTCTGTTTTTAGTAGAGACGGGGTCTCGCTCTTGCTCAGGCGGGTCTCAAACTCCTGACCTCAAGCGATCCTCCCTCCTCGGCCTCCCAGAGTGCTAGGGTTACAGGCGTGAGCCACCACACCCGGCCTGTTCTCAGTCACTTACAACTCAGGGGTTTCTTCCTGCTTTACCAGAGAGGACACTGCTCAAAGAGTTTAGGTAATTTATCCAAGGCCTCCACCTGGTAGGTGTGGAATTGGGACCAGACCCCCAGTCTGTCCGACTCCAAAGTTAGGATGGGCTTGCTTTTTCCCTCAGCAAGCTGCCTCTGGGAGCCCCAGAAGGCCCTGAGGTTGAGGAGGCTTCTGAAAGGAGCTCACACGCCCAGGGAGCCAGGCAAATACAGACGAGAGCTCCAGCTCTCAGAGAGCTGGTCCCCAGTTCCCGTGCAGGGAGTGGGCACCCAGCACTGCAGGAGCAGCGGGCCGGGTTCCTGCAAGCACAGGGCGCCAGAGCGAGCAGGCAGGTGGAGCTCTTGCTCCTCCGGGGCTCCTCTGCGGTCTCTGCAGCCGTTTGCATTTCCTGAAACCGGATCTTAGTGTCAGAGCCGCCCCCGGCCGGGCGGGCGCCTCAGCCATGGCCCTGCGCAAGGAGCTGCTCAAGTCTATCTGGTACGCCTTTACCGCGCTGGACGTGGAGAAGAGTGGCAAGGTCTCCAAGTCCCAGCTCAAGGTGAGGGGCACCCGGGGCCCAGGGGAGGCTGGCAGACGTACACACCAGCCCCTGCCGCCTGAGAGCCAGGCGTGACCACCGTGCTACTCTGGGGCGCCCAGGCATCCAGCGGCCCAGCCAGGGGTGAGGGACCAGCTCTGGTAACCGGGCCAACAGCCTGGTGGAGGCTGCTGCCCACCATGCAGAGGCCCTACTGGAGTGAGTGCAGCTCCCTTGCCCAGAACCAGGCTCCCCAACTGCCTGGAGGGTGGGGGGCATCATGGGGTTCTGAGGGCCACGAGCCAGGCCACATCCCAGACTCCATGTGATGAGCACACACATCTCCCTGGAGTCATGCTTGGGCATGCAGCCTGCTCCTTCTTGCCACTTCCTCCTGACTTTCAAGAAACAGTTAGCCACTACTTGTTGGTCACTTCCTCTGGAGCTGAGAGAGAGGCAAGCAGGGCCTCCCCAACTCCTGAGCCAGTCTGGCCCGCTGAACTGTGCCCCCCAGATGGTGCAGAGCTGGCGATGGCGGGGGCGGGGTGGGAGCAAGGACTAAAGACCGAATTATACTGCTTTGCAGCTCACCACCCCCCTCTACCCACAAACACCAGGTTGGGAAACTATTAGCTTGGGCCTGGAGACCTCAGGTGCGGGGGCCTGGAATTTGAGCCCAGTAAAAGCCCCATCAATGACTGTCTCCTATCATCTGGCCTAAACAATTCCTGGGAAGCCAGGTCTTTCTCCCTCTTCCTCCAGTCCTCAGTTAGTGCTGCCTTCCCTACCCTTGCTAGGGAGGAAGCAAAGCCCTAGGCTGCTAGAACCAGGGAGCACTGGCAGAAAGGAGCTAGGTAGGCCTCAGCTGTCCGGGACCTGGGGGGTCATCCATTCACTCTGCAAATATCAGATTGAGTGCCCCACAGGCGGCTCTATGCCCGGGACGAGGCTAGGCCCTAGATTCCTGGTGTCACCTCTGCCCCACCCCCACAAAGGAGGGGTACAGTCTCAAGGAAACCTCCAATCTTAAACCTCCATCTCTCTCTGGAAACCTGAGAGAGATGAATGGGACAGAATAGGCATTCTGTCCCACCCCCATCTCAAACCCCCACTTTGCTGAACTTGGACCTGATGAACTTGGATATCCCAAACTGGTCCTATGTTATAATCTATCCCTTAGCTGGATTTAGAGTAACTAATAAATGATTTTTGACTCCCCCATGGAGAGCCCACTACCACCTTTTGTCACCTGGGAGTACCTCCCAGCAGTCAGGTTCTTCCTTACGTCCTACTTAAATCCCTTAGATTGCAGATCGTGTCGTCTAGTTGGGTTCTCAGTATAGGTGGGAGAAAAGTTAATCACCTGGAGTCCATCCCTGCAGACTCTGTGCCCCACACCCGCCTCCCACCCTGTCCTTTTAATATTTTGCCAGGACCATACCAGTCCCCGTGGCATGTTGCTTCCAAGTTACCATTTTCCACCTCTCCGTTACCTGTGGCTCCTGGGGTGTCTCCAGGCTCTTTGCTGCTCATATGGTGGGGAGGCTACAGCCTTCAAGTGGCTTCCCTTTTCCTGGTGCCATCAACCGATAAGACCTCCTAACTTGAGCCTCTGTCTAGGCCTCTAACTGGGCCAATAGGCCCCCACCTCCACAAGTTGAGTGTTTCTGGGGAAGATTCCATGGAGAGTTTGCATACTTGAACTGTGTTTGTACCACATCAAAGTTCAAATTGAGCCTAGCAACATCTCTGGTCACATAGGATCAATGGTAGATTTCACCCCTACTTGACATACAACTTGTCCACTCTGGAAACCTGAGCTAACAGTGGGAGTCTCAGGGGCCAAGTGGAGGTAGGTCAGGCATGGCAGAGCTCCTGTCACAGGAGAGAAGGATGGAGCAAGCAGTTCTCCCCCAGGGCCATAGTGGTGGATGCTGGAATGGGAAGAAGTAGTGATAGTGTTGGGGGTAGGGATTCCAGAAAGTCAAAGGAGTAATAGAGAAGTGGTCAAAAGGCAGCAGATGAGAGAGACAAGCAAGGCCTACCCCTTCCCCTGAAAAGACTTAGGGTCAAGAGAAATGATCTTGGGGTTAGCCTGTTCTTACTGAAACTGTCCTTGGTTGGAACCAGGCAGGAGACCTGCACCAGCCCAGGACAAGCTATGCCTGTGTGTGACAGTTGCTGCTTCTTCCCTGATGTGTTGGTAGAGGGGCTGCCACTGGCTGTCCTGGGCAAATCCAGGATGAGGCCAGAGGGAGGAGGAAGAACAGCAAGTCCTCTGAGCAAAGGCCATGAAGTCAGGATTATTTTCCCTGGACAACAGAAGGCTTGAGGGGGGACCAGATGTGTGTGTTCCTCTGTTTGAATTCTTGTAGAAAGTACAGTGGCTTGCATCCAGTAGGGTTGAGAACAGTCAAAATAGACCAATAGGAATGACATGGCCAGGCACAATGGCTCACGCCTGTAATCCTAGCACTCTGGGAGGCCGAGGCAGGAGGATCACTCAAGGTCAGGAGTTCGAGACCAGCCTGAGCAAGAACGAGACCCCTTCTCTACTATAAATAGAAATAAATTAATTAGCCAACTAAAAATATATAGAAAAATTTAGCCGGGCATGGTGGTGCATGCCTGTAGTCCCAGCTA